>PVJA010005168.1:0-80800 GCA_004027025.1 Myocastor coypus | reverse complement strand
GGCGGGGAAAGGGAAGGCAGGCCAAGGATCCTGACCCAGCCGGCACACGGGCTCAGCTCCCAGCGGTGCGATTTGGGTCTGGGCTGGAACAGGAAGTTAGTCGCGGGAACGCAGAGGCGGGGCAGAGGGGCGCAGGGAGCTTACCCGCGGCGGGCGCGCAGGCTCAGCTCCCAGCGGTGCAATTTGGGTCTGGGCTGGAACCTATATATATAAATTTGAGTATTTGTTTTCAAAAGGTGTTTAAAGAAGTTTTGCATATTTCAGATAGAAATCTTTTAACAGATACATTTTTTAAAAATACTCTATTTTCTTCCAATTTGTAGTTTTTATTTTCATTCTCATAGTAGTATCTTTTAAAATTAGAAGTTTTTAAAATTTTTTTGTCTTTCTTTTTTGGTACAGGGTCTCACTACGGACTCATAGTGATCCTCCTGCTTGTACCTCCCAAATGCTGGGATTACAGGCATGTGCCACCATGCCCAGACTCCATTGCCAGCTCAGCACGCTTGAGAGCGAGACCCGGGGGGTGGGGAGTGCTGACACAGCAGGTGAGGCCAGGAACTGAACTCTGGCCCCTGCACCTCCCTAAGCAAGTGCTTAATCTGCTGAGCTTATACTGCTGGCCCTAGAAGTTTTTAAATTTTATTAAAGCTCAATTTATCAACTCTTTCTTTCATGTATTATTTGATGGCATATCTAAAAATTTACCACCAGATCCAATATTATCTAGAAATTCTAATACGTTATCTTCTAGAGGTCTCGTATTTTTCACATTCAAGTCCATGTTGAACCCTATTTGCTAACACTATAAAAATGTCTGTGCCTATGTTCATGAGAGCTATTGGTTTGTTGTTTTCTTATAGTATAGTGCTTTATCTAGTTTTATCGTAAGGGTTAGTTCAGTCTAGTTGAGTGAGTTTCCGACTCCTTCCTTACACTATCTATTGATTTCAGTATGCTGTCTACTTTTTCCATTAGAACCCTTAAAATATTAATTACATTTATTTTGAATTCTTTATCTGATGATTCCAAAATTTATGTCATACCTAAGACCAGTTCTGATACTTGATCCTTCTTTTAAGATAATGTTTTTTCTTATTGTTCAGCATGACTTGCAATTTTTAGTTGTTGTCACTGAAAAATAGACATGCTATAATGTATTATAAGAACTGAGGTCACGGGGATTTTGCGATAGGTTCTGTGCTAACTTTAATAGCACTGGAACTATGTTTGATTTTTGCAACAGCTGTCACATCAGAGGCCTTCCTTTTTCCTCTAGTTCTCTAGTTCATTTTTCCCTAGTGTTTGGATTTCCCTATGACACCCTTCTTAAATTACAATTGATATAGATATAAAATAGGTTTTAAAACCCAAAAAACCTATTTTATAGCTATCTCCGTTGTAATTCACTGTGACTATTTCATAGCTCTGTTGGTGAGGTAAGAGAAAACAATGAGTTGGAAAATTTTCCATAATTCTATGATTAAGTCTTAGTCAGTTAAGGAGCCTAAGTCTCTGGATCTTGACCTCTACAAGTGCTCCTTATACAACTTTTCTGTCCTTCCAGGATACAAGAAGACTGTGGGGCTAGAGTTGCCTAAGTTGTCTACCCAACTCGGTCAGATCGAGACTCGTCATAGGCCACACTCTAGGTTTATCTCATAATGGTTGCTTTTCCTTGTGGCATACTTCAAGGGGTTTGTTTTTTTCCCCTCCAGGACAGATTTTTCTCTGTTCTTCCACAAAGAGCCTGCTGGAAGTAAAGCCCATAAATGTCTCCTGTACAGTGGTCTCCCAACAGCTTTTCACTCTAACTAAACTACACTCAGCCTCCAGAAATTTGTCAGAATTATCATTTAACAATTTTTACTATTGAAAAATAACTGCAGAGGCTCTAACAGCTTCTGTTCCTAGCAATCTCGCCTTGAGTTTATTGTATTGTTTATTCATCATTAGGCAGTCTACCATGAAGTGGCTTGCCCTCTGACTGCCATTCCCTACAGGATCTAAGTCACTGATTTTCAGTTTGCTCCATGTTTCCCTTGTGAGAACCAGTGATGACTTCTAAGAATTTTTGGAACTGAAAAAGAAGCAATCTCTGTTGGTCTTTATCTTGGTCTCCGTCTGAGTCTCTCTCTCTCTCTCTCTCTCTCTCTCTCTCTGTCTCTGTCTCTGTTTCTGTCTCTGTCTCTGTCTCTCACTCTCTCTAAGACAATACTAAGATAGGTTTAATCTCATGAATAGTTTCTCTTAAATTCTAGTTTGAGGTAATGAGGATGGTTACTGGAGGCAATCTGTGTCCACTGAGAATTGAATTTGCATCCTATATTCAATGTACAATTATTAAAATTAAGTGGACTTCAGTTTCTACATAAGAACTGCTTAGTCAAATGTACAAGAAAGCACACAGAACTCTGTCTCAGTTACTTTTCTTTTGTTAGGACAAAAATACTCAACACAACATTAAGGAAGGAAAGGCTTATGCAGCTCACAGCTAGTGAGCTAACACACTATGAGTTAGTGCACATACACAGATGAGTGTACACAGTTACAGGCTCCGAGGTGGAGTGCCCCACAGCAGAGAGCTGCCATTCAGGACAGTGGAAAACGGCAGAGTAAAGAGAAGAGCTGCTGCTGGAGCAGCTAGCAAGGCTCGCTCTCCTCCTTACATTTGCATGCAGATTATCTGCCCCAGGGCGAGTGCAGCACTCGCACTCAGAATCTTAGGATTGCATCAAGAATTAGCCACCAGCTCTAGAAGCTGACCCAATGACTGCATGAGCCTTTAGGGGGAAAACTAGACATCCAAACTATCACAACTTCCAAACCTCATCTCTAGTCCTCTGGAAAGGCACTTTCATATCCAACACTGAGTGACTTTGATGAACAGCTATGCCCTTGGAAACTGATCCTTATGCACCTTTTTTACCTTTGTTGTCTCCAGGTAGCAGTAAGGTTGATGAGGGATTTCAATGAGCTAAACTGGTAAAAAGAGGACACCCCCCATCATATCATATACTTTAAATTGAAACATTTCCTTAAACCAATACAACTGAATTTTAACTTATCTAAAGTTATTCTTTTTTTTAGGTTGTTCTTACTAATGTTAGAAATCAGTTTTTAGCTTATAACTTTGATAATATCTGTGCTAGGTTCCAGACTGAGTATAAACTGCTAAATTATTATGGCTCTGATTCAACATGGCTGAATCGCCAAAACAACAGCTTATCTACCCAAGGACCACCTCCTCCTTCACCCCCACTACAGCCTAAATACAACTTCTTTTTACCTTTTCTGCACCACAAGGAATCCCTCAATCATCTCCTTATGTGTCACTGAACCCACGCTTCAAACTCTACCCCTAGCAGAAATCCACAGAATCTCAGCCTTCCTTTGTCTCAGGTTGGAGGGTCCCTGCCATCACCCTGTGATCCTGTCCAGGTTGTCAGAATCAGTAAAGCTCCCCTCACCCTTTTGCTTTTACTTCTGCTTCTCTGCCACACCAGAAAAACCTAACAATCTGGTTTTATATATGAATGACTTAATATTTCCACTACTAAACTTTTCACTTTATCTCATTTATAAGGTAAGGTTTACATTTGATCAGAGATCACACCTTGGCAAGAGTTTGTTATTGACTATTTTACATTCACAGTTTTGTTTTTCCTTTACGTAGTACACACCAAATGGTTTGGCAGGAGCTGAGGGTTCCCTAATACGCTGTCACAACTGCTTCTGAATGTCACTTTTCTCTCCCCACAGAAGTCTGATTTTGTCAAATGCCCTGTTACTTTTAGGCACTGCATCATACAAATCCTTCCATTGTAGCATAGCCCTTCAACTGGGACACAAAATAACCCTGTAGCAAGGCTATGTGGGGCTAAAATCACGGACGACATATTTGCATTGCTTCTTTTGAACCTGGCAAATAGGATGAATCTTTATAAAAAAATTTAGGTATTAGTATATGTTTGCAGTACTTAATATTTATATTCCTTGTGGAATATAAGCACTCATGGACGTAGCACTTGTTAATTCTTTCTTCAACTCTTTTCCGTCCACTGTACACACCTCTGGATCCCTTCCCTCTTTGACAAGAGAGGATCCCTCCTCCCTCCCTCCTTCTCATGATCTCTTTCATTGTGCTCTTTATTTATAGTTTGTGTTTCCATGTAAGAGAAGCCATGCAGTATTTAAGCTTGTGTACCTGATTTAGTTCATTTAATATTATAGTCACAAGATGCATCCACCTTCCTGCAGATGACTCAAGTTTATTTTTCTGTATGGCTGCCATCAAGAAATCAAATGTGAACAAATGCTGATGAAGCTGCATAGGGAAAAGGAACCCCTTGTATGATGCAGTTGGGAAAGTAGCCTAGTACAGCCACTGTAGACATCAGTGTGAAGAGTCCTCAGAAAACTGAAACTAGAAATTCTGTTTGATCCAACTCTTCCCATCTTCCTGAGAGAGCTAATGGCATCACATTATAGTGACACAATGCCTGCCTGAGTGGGTAGCAGCACAATCCCTAGCAAGGCGCAGCTTGGGCAGAGGGGCTGGAGGTAACAGCTGTGGCACTACTTCAGGATACCCAGGAAAATGTCCTTAATTAAAGAGTGTTGTCTCTCACTGGATGCCACCTTTGTACTTTGTAGGATTCAGTTTTAAATTGCTTACATTTCCCATTGTATTACTGTGAAATTAGATTATGTTTATATTATTGAGTAATTAACTCATACTCTACTTCTAGCTTGCAAAATAAATGCCAGGTAATTACTTCCTTAGAATTTCCTCAATTGCAAATGAGTTAGGTTGAGTTTTCAAAGGATTCAAAACCAATTTAACCTTCTGATTAACACTAATACCAATACTGACACAAAGCCAAAAGCAAGTTGGTAGACTTCATTTTCTCATCTATCTATTTTGACAGGTGCAGACCTACTTCTGTTTAAAGACACTTTCTTAATATTTGCATGATATTCAATATTACTCTGTAAGTCATAAGAATATGCTGCTACATAGAACAAAGTATAAACACAGACAAAAATTATTAGAGATGAAAGGTGACTGAGAATTAATTTATTTGATTTATTTCAACCCTCTGATCATGTGAAGAAATCACAAAAGTGAAAAAATTCAAGGTATTAAAATTATGAATTCTTTCAAACCTTCAGAAGTAGTTAATGACAGAACTAGATATTGACTTTGAGTCCTGGCTTCTGAGGGCACTATTTTCTACTGTTATTCTTTGCGTAAATTCATACAAATTCTTAATAAAAATTATTTCTATCTGCTTTCAAAATTGGATTACAAGCTAGGTGTAGTGATGCCTATAATCTCAGCACTCAGGAGGCTAAGGTAGGAGGATTGCCTTTGAGTTAGAATCCAGCCTGGGCTACATAGCAAGGCCCCATCTTTTTTTAAAAAAAAAAAAAAAAAAAGAAAAAAGAAAGAAAGAAAAAAAAAAAAGTTTAAAAAGAACCTTGATTTTTAAGAATAAAAAAAGCCAAGAGAAAGGTAAGTCTTAATCTTTGAAGACATTCAAATAAGCTAGGACTTGAGGCAGCTGAGAAAAGAGGAAGTGTGGCATTTCAAATGAAGCACTGAAATATATCACCTATTTCCTGAGGCATGTTCCAATTCCCAGTAAACACATCTCAGCCTCCATGTGAAGTTTCTGTATTTCTATGATGTAGTTCTGAGTCTAAACTTCACAGCTGAAAAAGAAAATATTAGGCAATAGATGCAGCGCCAAGATCAGGGTCACTGACAGACTAGGCCCAGAAACCTTCCGAGGGGCACTGTCTTGGTTGCAGACCCAGAGGCCATCTGCATTGGTTCCTGACTAACCCCCACCCAGAGGACACTGAGGCCCATCTGTAAAGATGACCTCATTCAGAAGGTTTGTGTCATTCCAGGTCAGGTACCCACTGGTATGCAGAACACTGTCCTCAAGTCCTGACTTCTGGGGTCTCCCCCATCCCATTGAGAAATGACTGTCCCCTACCTTCCATTCACGGTTAATATCTGTGACTTCCTTGCCTCTTTGATCACTAGCATTTTCCTTTTGGAATTTTTGCCCATCTGTCTTGTTACATCAAAAACAACCATTTTCGGGTGTTTGTGTCCATTAAAGGACCAAGGGCAGGACGCTGGCAGGAATATACAACCCAGAAATGGCTGCTAGGTAAATAAACGACTCCATGAATGCTGCCTAAGAATAAGAAACTAACTGAAAAAATGTTTACTGTAGAAAGGTTAATGTAAGAGAAAAGGTGAATTTCCTACAAATGCCTCTGTTCTCCATCATATTCTACACTCTTCTATCCAGTGGCAGGGTTTATTTGCGGTGCTTGGACTTTGGGTGGTATTAGAGAATATAGTCGACATTGAGGATGTTTGCAGAGTGCCTGAAATAGTCACATCTCTAATGCAACAAGAGAAGCTTAGAGTAGTGCAAGGTTCTTGTACAATTAGGAAAATCAAGATGTGGGAAATTAAGTCTGCTTAAGGTTACAGGGCAAGGCAATCCAGACATCTCTATTGCTGGAGAAGCCTAATAAGGATTTTGTTTTAAACTTGTGAGCTATCAAATATGTATAATCTCTGATTTTCTAGTTTGTATGCTTGAAATTAACACTTAAAAAAGAGGTTAGGGGCCCGGCGGGATGGCTCAGTGGTCTAAAACACCTGCTTGGGAAAACTTGGGTGGCTTCAGGGACCACGGTTTGATCCCCCGCACTACATGCTACGCCAGCCCTGCCCTTGGGGTGGGCTGAGCCGGCTATGAAAATGAGTGATAAACAAAGCTTCTGAAACAAGAAAAAAAATAAAGAATAAAATAAAAAATTCTAAAAGAATAAATAATAAATAAATAAATAAATAAATAAATAAATAAATAAAGGTTAAACAGAGCTGGAGTAAAAGTACTCCAAGAGAGTTGTATACCTAGGTGGTAGGCAAAAGGAAGGACAGCAGAAAGATGCTGGCCTGCCATTGTAATTTCTTCTTACGTTCTTTCGATTAAAAAAAAGGGGGGGGCCTGGTGGGATGGTTCAGTGGTCTAAAGTGCCTGCTTGGGAAAGCTTGGGCGGCTTCAGGGACCACGGTTCAATCCCCCACACCACATGCTGCGCCAGCCCTGCCCTCAGGGCGGGCTGAGCCGGCCATAAAAATGAGTGAATAAACAAATAAAGGTTCTGAAACAAGAAAAAAATAAATAAATAAAATAAAAAAGCAGGGGTACTGGATAGCTTGACATTACAGACAATTGTAAAACTTGCTTATCAACTGGGAAAAAGTAAGTCTCAAAGAAATAAGGACTGTAGATCTTGAGTGATTAAATACCGATAAAATTTCCTAGAAGTACATAAAACAACCATGAATTTAATTATTTTATCTAATCTTTCATTTAATCTTTAGATAAAAGATTTTCAGAACACATCAATGCTAGCCCTTATTTAGTTGGTGAGACCCAAGCAAAGTTTTCATTTTAAAGCCCTCAGATCCCGGCTGTGTTCATCCCAGTTGAGTGCCTGTCCTTTGCTGTCATGCTGCAGGGAGTTAGTGGCTCTTTTCTCTCTTTCTGATCTCCTCATTTTCCCACTTCTGCTCTTCCCTCCCGTTACAGGCTTCCCTGCCTGGGATTTTAGACCAAGTGTACTCATCCTTTAGTTCCAACTGAAACTCTGAGTCTTTTAGGGAATTTGATCCTTCGTGTTAGGGTTACGTTATTCCTCCATTGCACGTTAGCAGACTGTTCGTGCTTGGGCCTAGTGCCCAAATGCCTCAACATTACGGGACTGCCAATAGCTCATGCCCCTCCACACTCAGTCACTGTGCTCGAGGTAGGAGCTACATGTGGGCTTCCCCATGATCACTGTAGTCGTGATCACTGTGCCGTTACTTCTCATCCTCTCCTGTTCTTTCTTTCCAAAACTATGCAATGTGCATGCTCCTGTGGCCATGAACCTACAAAACATGTCTCTTCCTTTTTCACAATTTAGAAAACAAATTGTGAGTGTGTGTGTGTGTGTGTGATGTATTGTGTTGCACTGTGTGCTGCATTGTGTTGCAATGCATCCTGGTATAACTTAGTCTCTTCTCTTTCAAGTGCATTTGTGTGGACACTGGTGCTCTAGCATGGGTACGTGTACCTCTGATGCTGACATGCTCCAGGCTCATCCTCTTCGCTGGTACTATAGGAAGGTAGTGGAGCCTAATGGGAAGTCTAAGGTCACGGAGAGTGTGCCCCTAAGGCGAGTGTGAAGACACTAGCCACTGTCTCCTCCTGTCTCTCCCATACCCAGCCTTGAGGTGACAGTTTGCCTCTGTGCTGCCATGATGCGCTGCCACACCACAGGCCCGGGAGCAGCAAAACAAGCCTCTTCTCCTTAGTACTTGATTTATGTGAATTAGTGACTTGCCTGTATCTTATAGTAATGGAAAGATAAGTAAAGCAATTCATATTCACATGCAAAATAAGTATACTTGTATCCTTACTTTACATGTATCATGCCACACACAGAATTTATTGTAATTTTAATTATTTTTTTAATTAAAAAAAATTTATTTGGTATAGAGTCTTGCTATGAATCTTGGACTCATAGTGATCCTTCTATCTCAGCCTCCCCAGTGCTGGGATTATAGGCATGAGTTCAAATCCAGGTCCTTGCATTTAACAGGCAGGTGTTAAGAGTGCCAAGCTATATCCTTATATTTTTATCTTAAATTGACATAGTAATTATGCATATTATATGGTATCCATTGATACAATATGTGATGTCAGACCAGGTAATTGGCTTGTCCATCAACTCAGACATAAATCATATACTTGCGCTGCAGACATTTAAATTTCTGTCTTCTAGCTATTCTGAAATAATTTATTGCTGTCAACCATAGTTATTCTACTGTTCTATGAGACATTAGAAGTTCTACCATCTCTCCAACTACATGTCTTTGCTCATTAGATCTTTATACTTCTCACTGAAAATTCATTTCTCTGTCAGTCCGTCTATCTCTGTCTCTGTCTCTGTCTCTGTCTCTGTCTCTGTCTCTCTCTCTCTCTCTTGCTCACTTCCCTCTCCTCAGGCTGTAGGTAGCATAATTATTGACTTCTTTGAGATCAATTTTGTAGCTTCCATACTAAAATAAGAACATGTGATAGTTGTCTTTCTGAGACTGATATTTCACTTAACATAATCTTCTCTAGTTCCGTTCATGTCACTGTAAACGAATTACATTCTTTTTGGTGATATATATATACATATATATGTATATATATCACATTTTCTTTATCCATTCGTCTGTCAGTGGACATCTGGTGGATTTCATAGCTTGCCTTTGGTGAATGGTGTTGCAGTAAAGATGGAAGTGTGGGTATGTCTTCATAAATGGCTTCAGTGTCTTTGGATAGATACCTACTATCAGGATGGCTGCATCATATCACAGCTCCATTCATGGTGTGTGTGTGTGTGTGTGTGTGCAATATCTTTAATGTTTTTTCCTAATAGATATAATAATTTACATTTCTGTAGTGTATTAAAGTCCCCCTTTCTCTGCACCCTCAACAGCGCTGGCCTAAAGCCACCAAATTGATTTCTTAGCCTTCTAATCAGCCATAATCCATTTCTAAAACGTGGTACAATGGTGTTGTAAGCAAACTCCCCCAGATTCTTATACTTCTCACTGAGAATTCCCTGCACATCTTGCCTTGAATGAAATCAAGGCCTTAGTGTATTTGTTGGTGTCATGTTCCGATCTCCTGCAAATGTCGCGCACATCCCTTCTTCTGTGACGCCATTGCCTGGGGCTTCTGCCCCTTCCTTGCGTCTGGGCAGTAGCCAGCTTCTCCACCAGGACTTCCCTCTCTGGGCCACACTTTGTCTAGTTCCTCTTCCTGCAGTGCTGGCGCATCATCTCATGCCTGATTAGTGAAACAACTTCCATTGCATTTCTTTGATTCTAGTCTTGCCTCTTGACAACAAACAGGCCCCTCTAAAGCAGTCTTGTCCTGCTGTCCTATTTAAACTGCTTAATGGCTTACAGTCCCCACAAATGAGATCTCAACTCTTGACAAGGCAGACCATATGGCCAGTATTAGATGAATGGCAATCAATAGAATTTGTTAATAGAAAATGAATGTGTATCATGTCTTTGATTGATTGATTTATTTTCTAAGGCACTTAGGACAGGGGATACAGGGCCTACAAGGCCTCACTACATAGATTGGACTCATACTGATCCCCGTTTTCAGCCTCCCAAAGTGCTGGGATTACGGGCGTGCGCCACCATGCCCAGTCTCAATCACCTTCTCAGTGCATCCTGGGTGCGGGGCTGGCACAACATGCCAGGGATCAAACCCCAGCCACTGCGCTGTGTTGAAGCAGGTGCTTTAGTCTTCTGAGTTATCAGGCCGGGCCTATGTTTTTGATTTTAAAAAATAACTTTCAGTATCTCTATTTGCATGAATGCCTGTCTCTCATACAAATTAAACTGTGCTAGGACACTGATTTGGGTGTCAGGCAGGGTGTCCTCCCTGCCCTCTCCACAGCTTCCCCACACAGTGGCAGCATGTTATGCATTTGTGAAAGAGGAAGAGGAAGAAAATTTCTCAGAGCTGTTGCAGGACCCAGGGTTGCTGGATCCCCAGGAAACTGTTGGCTTTGGTTTCACCAGCGAAGCAAACAAAAGGCTCCGGGTGCAAAATGCACACTCACCAAATGTTCTCCATTCCTGAAATCTGCCTGGAGACTCATCATTCAGGCACTGTTTTGACTTGGGAGAGTTGAATAGCTCGGATCTGGACTCTGCTCTGCAGCCTCTGCTTGCCAGGCACTCTTAGAATCTTCCAGAGAGGAGGAAGAACATATTTAGTATTTATTTTCAACACAGAAATGTGAAGGATATTACACACATACCTGGTAATAAGTTCATATCCCCAGGGTCCTTAGAAAGACAGCCAACCCCAAGTGAGCAGGGCTGGCAGGGTGACAGATTTACTCTACAGCGAACAGTGAGGAAATGCATCTTCTTGTCCTTTCTTTTCACCAACTGGAAAATCAACTCTGTCAAAGTACACTTTTTGGTTCATTACTAACACAGAGCTGGGCACCTTCATGAATTTCTTGGCTGCTGATGACTAAAAGCTCACGTTGGTTTTATTCTAAAAGTTTGGCATAGGCTTATTTCAAAAGAAGAGATGAGGAACACTTTTATCCAAAGTTCTCTTGAAAAGAAAAAAAAAGTGTTACTGCTATGTCAGGCCAGATTCAGACTGTTAAAAAGAGATTCTTCCGAAGAACTGTCTGTGTGACCATTTTGATTGTGAAGCTGGTCTTCAAAATAGTAACTTTGATTAAAGGATATTGTTCAGAAAGATGCAGATTAAAATAAAATATCAAGAGAGGAAACATAGCAGGAGCAAAACCATGCACTTATGTACACAGGATGAATCAGATATTGGTCCTAAGAACCTTCAAAAGGTTTTTCACATTGATGATAGCAACGTGCAACACTAAAGATATACTTGGAATGCCTGCCGTTCTGGTCTCTTAGATGTGTACTGCTTCTAATGTAAACTCAGTTACTGCTCTACTCTTTCACAAGTAAATCATTGGTTAGCAAAAAAAAAAAAAAAAAAAAAAAAAAAAAAAAAAAAAAAAAAAAAAAAAAAAAAAAAAAAAAAAAAAAAAAAAAAAAAAAAAAAAATGTATTGAGACTAAGAGACTCGGAAAAATACCATAGGCTTGACAGGTTACAATTTTGTACATCCTTGGATTTCTAAACGTCTGCGTAAAAATGTGTAACTACTTTTATCACGTTCTATAGAGATTTGTTAGATATCAATGATTGATGGATAATACTAATTTCAAGCTAAGTCTAAGATGTTTGATATTCAGAAAGACAGTGATATTAAGCTCAATTACCTATGTTATAGAGTAATAGTATCATGAAGCTTTTCTGCTGGAGGATTGAATAAGTTAACAGACCAAAAATTGGAGAAAAAGAAGGCCAAATTTTGGTCCTAGCCCTTCAAGGTCAGTGAGAACTCAGGACTTAAAGAGAGCCTGTGCTGTAACATCCTATAACCCAGTGGTGTCCCAAATTTTTTGGTCAAGAAGATTATAGGACCTCAGAGGAAAGGGATAGATGAAGTATAGTGTATCTAAGGAGTGTCATCTAGAGAAAAACATTCTCTCAGACTTTCACAGAAAGCAAACTGGTCAAGCAATGGCCAGTGACTCATCCTGAAGGCTGACACTGACAACAGTTCTACAAAGTACTGTACATGGTTCCAAAGTTAATCCTGAGGGAATTTGACCTTGGAAGATACAAAAGATGAATGTTTTGTTATACAGGTCTTGCTTTAATTTGCCCTTGATCACCCAGCAAAAAAGCTTAATTACGAGGCATAAAATGCAGAGCTAGATGAATATTATGAGCTATAAGAGCCTCCAACATTGCCAGTTTCACCGGTAACCCAATGTAATTATGGAACATTGGACTATGTATACAACTACTTCCTCTCAGTTCAAAGAGAAGAAATGTTTTTCTTTTTTTCTTTCCTTACCGATATCAATTATAAAACATATCATGTCTGTATCCTGTGTTCTGTATAACTACTATGAGGACAACAATATACAATGTGTCAATTATTGCGCATGTACTACTAACGTGTTTTGAAGCTATCATATTGCTATTTCTTATTAAAATTAATAAAAGAGCAATCCAAAAATAAAAAAAACAAAAATAAAATATCAAGGATTCTTAAAGAGAAAAGGTCTGTATTGAACTGACTTCTCAGAAGGAACAACTTTTAAGTATGAAATTATTTGGGGGTTATATTTTTAAACCATCTTAAGATATTTTTATTGCTGAATTTCTCTTCATATTCTGCTGCTCTTTCCATATCCTTGGGTTTGCTTATACTGTCAACTCCTCCAGAAAGACTATTCTCTTCCTCTGGAACCCAGTTTACCCTGAACACTTCACCTGTCACTATTGCACATGGACAAAACAGACTGGAGGTGGGGGCAGAGAAACCCATCAGGACCTCAGGTATAATTTGAAACATAATATATATATATATATATATATATATATATATATATATATACAGATATAGAGATACAGATTTTAAAAAGCAAGAAAAGCCCCTTTTTACTTGTTGTTAGAAGACACAGCCTCCACACAGTGAAAAATAGTCTTTCTCATGTCCCACCCTTCTCCAAATCTGAATCAAGATCTTAAGAAGTAAAATTTTTAATTGTAAAAAAAGGTCATGAATTTTACATCATGCAGTACCCTTGAGGTGTAGTGCTCCATATACATGAAGGTCTCAGCTAGGCATGTAAGTACACATACAAAACCTCAGTACTGTGGGAGACTGAGGAGGAGGAAGTTTAAGCTCAGCTCTGGCCATATTAGTGACTTCCTATAAATCTGTCTAAAAAAAAAGTCTGAATGTGTAGCTCAGTGCAAATGCCTTGAGGTTAAATCTCCAATACTGAGGGAAAAAGCATTTCTAGTTGATATGGGGCTCATGTATAGTTTGGTCCTTATTCAAACCATATAGGTGGGATCGGGTAGATATGATAGCCAAGTCAGAGATGTCTACCTCTGGGATAGGACGGAACCACTAAAGAGACCCTATGTGGAATCAAATTTTACTTTGCTTTCTTTTCCACATGTATAAGCTTTCATTTTTCATGTTTAATGTCTCCCTGTTTCTTGAGAGGTTTTCTTTTTTCCTCAATTGTATCTAGTATTACTGTGAGTGGGTGGATAAATGGATGGGTGTGCTATAAATAGAAATTTAAATTTAACACATAACTTTTACAAGACAGAAACTAGAAGGATAAAACTTTTTGCTTTTTTGACTTCTGTTAATAGTCATAACAGTAAGAAATTTACATAAATGCTAGAGCTGTTTAAATACTCACCACAGTTGTTCATTTGATATTAGTGGGCTGTAGCACTGAAGATTTAATCGAGGTCTCAAAGTCCATCGTAGAGATGAGAAGAAAACTTGTTATGACTTCTTTTCTGCTCATAAGGAATTCTTTCTGTTTTTGACACATGTTGGAACATGTTTATTTGTACTTTAAACAGACTTCTCTAATGATAACTAACCTCATCTTTAATAAAAACATAAAAACAAACTTGTCATCAGTTCTTATTTTTACGTGAAATACAGACTTCCTTTCTCATTCATCAGAGCTGGGGCAAAGTAGCTGGGCTCGTGGGTCTGCACACACAGATCTCCTGACCCCCTTGTCTGTGTGCCTGATGTACCCAGGCAACCTACCTATGGTTTCAGTTCGAATTTAGAAGCCTCTTTGATTCATGGGATGTTGTTTTCTCCAGGTCACTATTGGAATGAAATTGGAATAAATACAGCAAGCTAATCTAATCTGACTCTTCCAGCATCTAGGAAAACTGGGTCTCTTGTCAACTCTTGCTAATGAAGGCAAAATAAACAAAGCTTGCTGCTAATCACTGGCACATGAACTATGCTGCCGTGGGAATGTGGGATGTCATTCCAAGGTCTTGGCAAATGCATGAGGATACAAATATATATGGAGTGAAATTTTAGAAATCAGTAAGCTTTACAGTGTTTGAAAATAAAATTCCCAAAGAAATAATTTTTCCAGCTTCATGAATAATTTCATACCAAAAATCTACAAGTGCATTTTATTATTTTCACTCAGTCATTACAGAAATCTCTGGTTCTCTCCATAGTGTTTTCAATAACCAATGATTAGAAGGGATTTTTTTAAAAATAGTTGAGAAGGCTCAGGAAGTGTCTTAGTTGCATTGGAGGGTGTGCTAGGGATGGAATCTAGGACTTTGGGCTTGCTAGGCAGGTGTTAGGGTTTGTGTCTAGATGGCCCCCAAAGTCTCATACACTCATAGGTGGGGCTTTAGGGAGCTGGATGGATGTGGGATGTGTGATACTGGAATGAAGGTGTGTGGTACTAAACTTGTCTACTGACTGGATTTAGCATAGTTCTGGGTGTGCACATTGGAAGCCCCACTTTTGGTGTGGGTGGCACCAATCAACAGGCTTATAGCCTTGATGGAATATAAAGGGACAGAAAAAGCCAGGCTTGCTACTGCTGCTTGCTGACTGTCGTCTTCTGCCTGCTGTACTCTGCGCTGCTTCTCCTCTATGGTGCCCTCTGCCACGCCACCCTGCCTTGGAGCAAGCTGACTACAGACTGAAACCTCTACACACTGAGCTAAAACAAATATTTCCTCTTTTAACTTTTGTTATATTTTGTCTCAGCACTGAGAAGCCAGCTAAGACAGCAAGCGTCTGCCAGTGTGCCGCGCTCTGCACACTGCCTTACTTGGCAGGTGTGTCCCATATCAGAGAATAATGACAGCCTCATAATTTCATTTTTTAAATTTATTTATTTATTTATTTATTGGTGCTGAGGATCAAACCTATGGCTCCCAGCTTGCTAGGCAAGCATTCTACCACTGAGCCAAATCCCCAGCCTGAGGCTCATAATTTCAAAAACAAATTTTTAATTATCTTTATTATAGTCGATGGAGTAGCTAAAATGCTTTGAAACTAATATTTCTTTTTACTCTGGGGGAATTTTCTATTTATCATAATCCTTATGTTTATTTCATACTAATTGTTTTCTTTCAGAGCTTCATGAATTATAGAAATTGCATGGTAATTATATTGAACTCAAACAGATAAAGAAACTTATGCAAGTTCTCCAGCATTATCACCCTACAGTTTTTCTCTTTAAATATTTTAAAGACTTAAGAGTAATATTTAAAAAGTTTTCAAATGTCATATATAAATACCTTCTCCTCAGGGACTACGTCACCCTTTTACTAATTAATTAATATGATGGTGGCTAGCCAAAATAGACGCCTTAGTTAAATTACATTCTAGTGTTTACCAGGATGAAGTTAAACACTTAGATTCCAGGAAATGAAGTTTTAAAACATATTTAGCTGAATAAGTTTTAGTATTATATAAATGGCTCAATTAACTTTATTTACAAAATTATTAGCCATTTCTGTTGCTAATAAATTTTCAAATGATTCTTGCCAATCTCTAAGAATGACTTTCTGTGTATCATGTGGATTTTTAAAATAGAGCTGAATAATTAACAGACAGCTGCTTCCCAGGAACACAACATTACTAAACTCCAAACACTAAATTTTGGAGTCCGGATACCTGGGTTCAAATGGAAACCTACAGTTATATCCCAGAATCTGACACGATGGGGAAATGGCACTCACTGTGCAGAACGGCTTGAGGCTGCAGTTTCATAATCTGTGTAAAAACCCTTTGTAGGTAGGTACTCAAACTCTTTGTTTTACTTAGAATAAGAACATCCACAACGCACGCCTGTAATCCCAGCACTCGGGAGGCTGAGGCAGGAGGATCGGTGTGAGTTCCAGACCAGCCTCGGCTACAAAAGTGAGCTCAAGGCCAGCCTGAACTGCACAGTGAGACCCTGTGTCAAAAAGACAAAAAAAAAAAAAGAACACCCACAGTTGTGACCAAATCAATGAAGTCTAATTACTGATTGACGCTCCTTCTCTCTTGCTGTTCTCGAGGTGGGATCTCTGCTTTGTCTTGGAACAAAT
Organism: Myocastor coypus; assembly: GCA_004027025.1. Classification (NCBI taxonomy): domain Eukaryota; kingdom Metazoa; phylum Chordata; class Mammalia; order Rodentia; family Myocastoridae; genus Myocastor; species Myocastor coypus. The sequence goes on along the minus strand of PVJA010005168.1, from coordinate 64,179 downwards.
CACAACCTCTTGGGTCCTACACGACCGCTGAGTCCCTGCCTGTCTCGTGGCCTCTGGCACCCCTCTCTGGGGCCTAGTCATAGGCTTGTTGAGTTCACCTATTCTCATGCTCCCCACTCCCCACCCCGTTCTTGCTTCTTGACTTCCCCTCATACCACAATCTTTCTCCTGTACATTTTCGTGTTAGTCAATTTATATGGAAGTACTGAAAATATTTTTCATGGTTTTCATGACTGATTCACTTGGTAATATTTTTCGTGATGATTGTAAAAGAAATGACCCTACATATCTTATCACTCTTACTAAATGGGAAGCTTTTTAACTAGGTTGCACACGCAAAAGTAGGATGAGAAAACTATTTTCTGCTTCAAATCCAACCTGACTGGGGCAAGCTCCAAATGGTGCCTAAAACAACATTTTAATTGATGTCTTACTGCATCAGAGTCATATAGAGTATTGTAAAAAATGCAAATTTCTGGGTTGCTCACTTGATCTACAGACCCAAAATTATCTGAAGGGTTCAGAACTGTGTGCCATTTGGACTCCCTGGGCATTTTAGCACTGCCATTTTAGCACTGTTATTAAGCATTCTGTCAGCACCACTTGAGTATGTTCACTCAACTGAGAAGCCAACATATGAGGTTACATTTTGGCACTTCTCTTCTTGATTCCTCCAGTATCCCAATGCATTCACTGTTACTCTGTAAGCCCCACAGATCCTTTGAGCTACTTTGTCCAATTCCAAAGCACCTTCCAAGCACCACCTGGTGGGAGGTGGGGTCCTCCAGTTTTGAGCTACTTTTTTCTGTTTCCTCCTCAATCCTCATCAGACTCTTAGCCTCACCATAGACAAGGCATGTGAATCCGTTCTCAGGGGGCTCCACAGGGAGAGAGGCAGTACTCATACATGATAGTGCAAAGTCTTCCCTAAGTGACACAAGCAAATAAGAAGCTTTCTGGACATTTTCAGGCTAATGGTATTGAACAATTTACATGACTTCAGATGATGTTAGTTAGCAAGTTTTTAATGCTATTTCACCAATGTTATCAATATATAGTACTTCTCCTATAGGCAAAGAACAAAAAGCTATTGAATTACATGTTGGAAAAATCAAGCATGAAAGTGCATTCACCAGAAAGCCAAGTCACTTAAGGTGAGGATAAATTATAAAGTATTATTCTCTTTTGATTTGGCAACCTTCTCAATAACATGATGACTGACTGTAGTTAAATAGTCAACAATCAGATCTTTGACCTACAAGCTGATGCAGGGGCTGGGGGTTTGATCCCCTGGTCTGCTGTGCCAGTCCCACCCCTGGGGCACGCTGAGATGGCAATTGAGACTGGGTGTGGTGGCACACATCTGTGATCTAGCTCTTGGGAGACTGTAAGCAGGTGGATCACTATGAGTCTAATCTAGCAGTGAGAACCTGAACAGCCTGTAGACTCTTTCCTAAAATACAAAGGAGAAAAAAAAAGAAGGAGGAGGAGGAGGAAGCAGAGGACAGAAGGAAGGAAGGAAGAGAAAGAAAGAAAGAAAGAAGGGAGGGAGGGAGGGAGGGAGGGAGGGAGGAAAGGAAGGAAGGAAGGAAGGAAGGAAGGAAGGAAGGAAGGAAGGAAGGAAGGAAGGAAGGATCAGGTCGTTGAGCTTTTCTTTGTGACTCTGGGGAGCGCTCCTCTTAGATGATATAGACCAAATATCAGGCACTCTGCTCTCTGAAGTTCTTGGCTAGCCTCACAAGCAATAAAGTGGGTAATGCCTTGGAAACGTGGACCAGCCTTACTTAAACTCATGTGATGACAATTATAGTTGCTTTGTGCATTTGTTTGTTTCATCATTTGCAAGTTCTGAACTGAGTTTAATTTTAAGAAATTTGTTTTCCAGGAAAATGAACTGGGCAGAAAAGACACCATCTGAGCAGAAGTAGCACAAGGGAGAAATTTACAAAGAGCTCACACATTTCTTTTCTGTTTTATTTTTCTCTCTTGATGAAAATTATACTACAGAAACAAATGCAAATGGAAGCTGCAGCTGATGGTGTGTGCCTTTGGCAAGTCTCCCAACGATCCTACCTGTTTTTGGGAGCTACCAGCCATTTGTGTTTCTGCTTCCTTCTTACCCTCGGGTGTGCCTTCCTGGTCCTGACCGTAGCCCATTCTCCACAACACTGTTTTAGAGCCTGCATCTTCTGGTGCCATTTCAGTGATGTCCCCTTATCTGGAGCACAGGCCACAATGACCCTTTTATAACTGATTTTTAAAGTATTCAGCAAAAAAAACTTATGTAAAGTAGATTAGAACATGGGGTTAGACATATAAACAAGAGAGACAAATGGAGATTTTGAACACATACTTTAGTAGTGATAGAATGCTAATATTTAGGGTTATTATTTTGTTTCTTGAATTCTTGCTTCACCTGACTTGTTTTAACATCTCAGAACTACCATGAGATTAACTATGAAGATCTGAAGGTGCCTGGGTAGCTAGGTGCTTTGCATTCTTCTGAACAGAATTAAAAATGCAACAGGCATAAGGCACTCTAACCAAGCAAGTCATCATCTCTGGCCTTTTGTCCCTTTCTCTAAATCCCTGCCATCACAAATACATGCTCCAGGAAAATGGGACAAATCACTTAGGCGGTAACCATCAGGTCCTTGTAATGGTTCCTGGCAGCAGAAGGCACAGAAACTCTTCTCTTAGAAAGTCCCTGAAAACCCATAGTACCCCCTAACCAAGGAACTTCATGGGATTATAGAGCAGGTGAAGAACTAGAACGCTTTTCTTGTCACTCTCTGGACCCAAGAAATGCTCAGTGGGCACTTTGCTACCAGCTGCGCCCCAGCTCACCAAGTTCCAGTGTTGCCTCCTTCTCTCATCTGCCCCAAAGAAAGAAGAGGTCACAATAAGACTATGAGCAAACAAGAGAGGGATGTGTTGGATGGTCTTGATTGGGAGATATGGAAGGCAGTAAAACAGCTACTTTTAAGGAAGAGTGACTCAAATTCTGATCTGCTCTTTGCTAGCCTGACAACACAGCAGTGGGCAAGTAAATTCAAGATCTGTCCTATCATTTATAAAATCAAATTATACCCTTTTTATTGTATAATTTAAAGGAGACAACACACATTAAAACTTCTTGAGCCCATCATGGTATGCTGCTTACAACCCTGTTACTTCTGGGAAGTTATTAAACTCTGTGGCCTATGGTCTCCTCGTATAAAATATTGCAGTAATCATGGTACCTGTCCCCCAAGGACATTGTATTAAATGAGATAATGCATGTAAAGGTTGCAGAATTGTTTCTGGCACACATTATTAGCTATTTTTAGTAATGGCAATAAATAGCAGTTATTTATAGGAGTAAGATCTCAATACATTGAAGTCATAATCATTATCATTGCTATCATCATTAACATCATTCTTAACTAGCTTGTTATGGTCATAATGCAATCACAGTGTTTGTTAATGGAAATGCCATACAATGGATTTCTAAAGTTTCTTCATATTTAAGTTTAAGACAAGAAATAACATCTCCCCAGAAATCTTGGGGTCTTTTCAGTACAAAGAAGTGGTATTCAGATAAAGGTAGCACTTCTGCACATTCTGATAAACACATCAGTGTACAGATGCTTGTGAACAACTTGATCTTGGGATTCAAATTTCTTTGGTCTCTTATAGTTTGAAGTAGACAGAGTCTTGTTTTCTGTCTAAGGTGTGGACTGAGTGCTTACCATATATGTCATTTAAAGATCGAAAGTTTGAAGGACCTTATAGATCAGTTTGATGTCCTGGTAGTCATCTAGCTCAGCTGCCGAAAGAGTGAGAAGTTCTGAATCACCAAGAATTTGTCTCCACTCCTTTCTTTTGGGGAAATCTCGCTGGTGCCTGAGTGACAGTTGGATAATTTAAATATATATATCATGTCAGCCCTCAGAATCTTTCCCAAAAATGCCCTTATGTCTATCCATTCAATATAAAACACCAACTCAATTTCTTCTTATGCATGAAAACTTTTCATAAGCTTTGACAAAGTTGCCACATGCCCTTCTGTTTTCTCTTCTTTACCTCATCTAACCATGTCACATCCAATCTTCTCAGTTGGGATAAAACAGCGATATTATTGGGGGGGGGGCATCTTTTGTGTTTTCTGCCTAGTATCCATTTCCCTCTGCTTCTACCTACAGAATTCCCCTTTTATGTGGGAATTCATCTCATGATGTTAGAAACAATCCAAAGCAGAGGAGTGAGCACAAGACCTACCAACAGCCACTACATGCTGGCCACAGTGATTGATCCATGAATGTAGCAGGCCAAGTGGATGTGAACCCACCCTAGGACTCTGCAGAAACTAACGGAAAAGAGTTTCCATTATTATGAGTGTGCTCACCTTAGTTAGTACAGAGTAAATCAGAGACATCGAGATTGTGTTGGTGATGATTAGGAGAAAACTGTCTCCAAAACCCAGCACACAGGAGCCAAAAGACACTGGATGAAAGGTAGGCTCCTGCTTACACTGAGCTCTTACTCAACTCCCCCTGTACTCAAAATAAGTTTATCTCTGGAATTTTTAAGTATGACATCCACTACACATCCTTTTCTCTTTTTCAGGCTGATTGTATCATTTTCAACCTCGCTATATTGTGGTAAGAATGCAGACCAGGGCATAGAACCCAAATCGCTTCCCTTTATCCGCTCTCCAAGTAGTCCCATAGTTCCTCCAGAAGTAGACCTCCAGAGAAATTGATGTCATCAGTTTTCTTAGTTTGATACCTTTTGGTTGCAAGAAGAAAAATTCATATAACAAAGTATAAATAAAAAGAATATTTGTTGGAAGGATACAGTCCTACAATTGTAAATGAAAGCTTCCTCTCTTTAAAATCATTTTTCAGAACTATTGTTTGTTTGTTTATTTATTTTTATGGCCAGCTCAGCCTGCCCTGAGGGCAGGGCTGGCGCAGCATGTGGTGCCAGGGATCGAACTGCCAGGTCCCTGCAGCCCTCCAAGCTTTCCTAAGCAGGCGCTTTAGACCACTGAGCCATCCTGCCGGGCCCCTCCTCTCTTTAAAATCAGATCTTACTTGTTCTGATGCAATATCTCAATATATTGAGATCACTTGAAATCCTGATTCCATCCTTCTTTGAATTAGTTGTTTCTTGCAGGTATGTATTCTTAACATACCTTTATAAGTATGGCTTCTGTGGCTTTATTTTTAAACCATTAATGTAAAATATGAATAAGGCAAAGCCTCAGAGTCCTGTGGTCCACCGCTAGAGATCTACACAAGTTAATGTCCTTTGGGTCCGGTTACCCAACCAGCTGCAGAACTATCTAACATTTCTCAAGGACTGCTCACATTTCACATATGGTCTCTAAGCCATAAACCTATCTCAAAGGAGACTTTGAAAAACAATACTTCTCTTAAAAAAAGAAAAATAATAATCCACTGGACTTTCCATCCACTAGTCATTCACTACTTTTGACTTTTAGCTTCTGCTGGGAAACATATCATTTGGAATTATCACCAGCTGTCTTTCCAACAAGATTACGACTTCCTTGAGATGACCCAGCTTGGTGTCTCTAATATTTATGTTCTCCTTCCCCATTAGCTGTTGCTACATATTTTTAATCAAAGATTTGAAGCTGTAATAAAATAGGGTAAGCCCAATAGTTCTTTAAGGGATCGCGTTTTTAAAATGTTTTATTTTTCACATTGGTGTTCAGAGATAAAAATTGTTAATTAGAAAACAAGGAGAGAGATTAAGGCTATGGGGGAGGAACAAAGATGGAGACTTTAGCCATTATCCAAAAAGGATTTAATTTAGCCCTGTGGAGAATTTGTAAGGTGATGGCACCGGTTCTTTTACATCCATACTTAGTTTTCCTTTAAATCAGGGATGTTCTTATACTATTGTTAAGCTTGCAAGGCATGATTAGGAAGTGGAAGGTAATAAACAGGTTAAGTAGAAAGGTGAAGGAAAAAAATAAAAGAGACAGGCACAGAGGGAATAAAATGAACTGCCAAGTAGCAAAATGAAAAAAAAAAAAAAAAAAAAAAAAAAAAAAAAAAAAAAAAAAAAAAAAAACTGGAAACAAAAAGTACAAAACTTGCCTGATCCTCCAAGGTGGATCAAGTCATCCCATTGCTGGGCCACTGGCCCGGAACCAAAGTCCATTGTGCTTTGGGTGTTATGGGACAGCCTCCAAGAGACAAGGGTGGGAATCTGCTCACATAAACAAGACAACTCACTGTTTAGATTTCATAAGGAAAGCAGTTAAGCCTAGTTTAGGTGAATGGGGATCTATAAGGGGTAGTTTATCTTTCAACAGAAGATTAAGTTTCCTGGTTGCCAGTCATTGCAGGACACATTTTTTAAAAATATGTATTCTGGGGCCCGGCGGGATGGCTCAGTGGTCTAAACCACCTGCTTGGGAAAGCTTGGGCAGCTTCAGGGACCCCGGTTTGATCCCCGGCACCACATGCTGCGCCAGCCCTGCCCTCAGAGCGGGCTGAGCCGGCCATAAAAATGAGTGAATAAACAAATAAAGGTTCTGAAACAAGAAAAAAATAAATAAATAAAATTAAATTTAAAAAAATAAAAAATAAAAATATGTATTCTAATTTCTATAATAACTATGAGAAATGATAGTGTCTTCATTTTTTGTATAGATAAGAGGACTGCAGCTTAGGGGGAGTAAGTAATAGCTAGGACCAAGCTTAGTTTGGGATCCACACAGATGGTGATTCCAGGCCAGGGCTCATGTGGATGTCCCCGAACTTTGTGACTTCAGAACTTGATTTATAGTTCACCAGAGACTAGCAAGTTAAGTAGGTGTATCATTACCTCTTGTTTAAGATGCTTATATTCTTCTCCTGTTTTAAACCACGACATGAACTGCCTATTACCAGTCACTGTTTTTGCAATAAGGTTTTTCATAAACTCCAAAGATTAAACTCTCACTTTAAGTGAAAGAGCAAACTCCTTTGTCTCTGGAAGTGATAATCTTTGCTTTCAGCTTTGAAGGGCATCTGCTTGCTCAGGTGTGGAGGGTAAGGCACCCATGCAGGCTGCCCAGACACCAGGTGTGAGATGGGGAATGGAATCTGGTGGAAACAAAGGGAACATCTGGCCAGCCAGTTTCAATTTCCCCTCTTGGTTTTCCCCTCTCTTCAGTGTCAGTGCATAACCTCTGAAGAACATTTATGATCCTTGGAAGCAGAGCCAACTTGTTGGTCATACTGTCAATATTTCTTTTGTGCTATAATTTTTATTAAGGTCATTAATAAAATGACCAAAAGAGAAAAAATAAAAATTTGAAAACAAAATTTCCCAGAAAACCCTACAACTTGCAATATTTATAAAATCTCTTAGTGGCTCTTGCTATATTTCTTTAATAATTAATCAAACATGAAATGAATCTGTTATTATTATGGAAAATTATCAAACGAAATCCATTAGAATAAAGTTCTAAAAGCAGAACTCAGACACTTAAGCTAAATCAAAAATGTGCCTATCCCTTCTGAACCTACTTTTAAACAAGGTGCTGCTAAAGAAGAGATATCTTTCACAGTATTACAGCTGCACACCAGACTCTATGTGCTGTTCCTGCTCCTCTTCCTCTTTAGGTTTGTTTTTCTTTTTCCCTTTTGAGAACTTCTCAAATCACTGTTGAAACTTAAAGCTAAATTTGGAAGGGGGGCTATTTTTTGTTTGGGGGTATTTTTAGAACCAGGAATCAAGCGCAGACCGCACACTTGCTAGGTAGGTGCCCTGAAGCTGACCTATATTCCTGGCCCCTGCTAAATTTAGAGTTGATTCAGTCATGGTGAGTTCTAGAACTATCTACATAAATGTTCTCATCCTAGAAACTGGGAAATGATCGGTTGGTTTGACGGACTGGAGGAGCTCAGCTGGTTGTCCAACTGCCTTAGGAAATGGTTTAAATTTTCTTTTTCATCTATTCCCAGAAGCACATCAGTACAGAATCACAAGTCAGCCTCATCTTCCAGGTGCAGAGCTGTCATGGTGCACAGAAGTCACTGAGAAACAAGAGATCCTGTGAAGTCCAGATCCTACGCCCATAGCCAGGAAGCAAGAGGGAGACTAGCGTGCCCCAAGTCTGAGGCACCCTAATCCAACTAGTTACTTAAAAGCTTCATGCTTTCCTTGTTTTTCTTAATGTTTTGTTCTCTCCGAGTCTTTTAGAGGATCAGAAATTGTGTGTCCCAAAAGAACCTACAGAGAAAAGGAACAATGAACTATTGGGCAAAGCGGCTACAATAAAATGGTGTGATACTTGGTGGCAAAAGATAGGGGACATCTAGTCAGAACATATAAGAGAAATGAGATTCAATAAAGCTGAGGAGAGAGTTAATGGATGTGAGAAATAGAAGTCACCACAAGCCACAGCCAACAGGTGAAAGGTGACCCCAGGAAACCTCCAATAGCAGAGCTGTGTACAGCTAGCCTAACTTGCCTACTCAGCAACTGTGTCAGGACCACTGAAGGTGACTCAGAGTAGAGCTTCTCACTGGAGCTGGATCACCAAGAAATAGAACTCATCTGTGCTGGCTCACCTACCAAGAACACAGGACACTGAGAAGCAGCACAGGCTGGTAGAAGAAATATAACCCTGAAGAAAGAACTTCCTTTTGTCCTTGGTTCTGCGGCCTCTCAGTTCTCTGTGCATCTCATCACCTGTCTTGCCTCTTCAGCTCTGCCTCTTCCTCTCTTCGTCAGCCTGTCATAGTCTCAGAACTGCTCCCTTGAAGTCCAGACTTTCATTCTTCCTTGATTCACTTAAGCTAAATCAAAGCTTTCTGACTGATGAACGTCTCTGTACAAAATGGTTCAAATTTTGAAGAAATAAGTCTGATTGGACTATCTCACCAGTATGAACCAGACTGCCTGCCTGTGGTGTCACCTTTGGAATCTGTCCCCAGATCAACTAGTGTAGCTTCCTGTGGCATGGAGGGCTACTTCCTGTGGAAGTTAGAAGTGAATCAGGGAGCAGGGAACCTGCTACGGTAAGGCAAGCCAAGATGGAGGTAAGATAAGCTGCAGCATATAAATATGAGGAAAACATGGAAATAAAAGGGAAGAGCATATGTACTCATTAAGAGGATGTTTGTTCAGGTTTTTGTGAGTTGAAGTTCATGCTTAATCCCAGGAAAGTCTATAAAGAGCTTTAGTCATTTAAAATAATAAATTTATAAACATTCACCTACAGTGTGATGGGATAGATGGTACACTATATGTTTGAGTTAATTACTATGTGAAAGTAGAGAATGAAGAATTAATATTTTTAGGATGCTTGGGAGATCTTAAAATGAATTGGTGTTATTAACAGGCTTGGAAAAATCCATGAGATTTTACTATAGATAATATGAACCAGCCAATTTTCAAAAGACTGTGATAATTCGAATGTCCTACCAGTCCTGTAAAATATATTGAACACATTATGTAAATGGGAAAGCTAGGTCCTATAAAAGTTAAATTAATAACCAAGGCCAGGCCAGTGTGGTGTAAGTTCCAGACCAGATACTAAATTTACTTTTTACTGTTAATGTTTAAAGACAAAGTCTGAGCCTATTATATTGCTATCAATACATTTAGAATTGGAGGGCTGGCCAAATAGCTCAGCGGATTAAAGCACTTGCTTAGGCAGACGCAAGGCCAGGGGCTCAATTCCTGGTGTGCTGTGCTAGCCCTGCCCCCAGTGTGCACTGAGATGGTGGCTGAGACTGGGTGTGGTGGTGTGCATCCGTAATCCCAGCGTTTGAGATGGTGAAAACAGGAAGATCATTTTGAGTCCAATCTATGTAGTGAGCCCCTATAGACACTGTACTAAATACTTTTAATAAAATTAGAATTGGAAATATTACCATAATTTTAATTTGTCTATTTTTATCACTTCCTTTTCAATACCTTTTATATTTTCAGAGTTTATCTGTCCAAGTCTTTTTTTTTAAGAATTTTTTATTTTATTTATTTATTTTTTTCTTATTTCAGAACCTTTGTTGGTTTATTCACTCATTTTTATGGCTGGCTCAGCCTGCCCTGAGGGCAGGGCTGGCCCAGCATGTGGTGCCGGGATCAAACCGCGGTCCCTGAAGCCGCCGACGCTTTCCCAAGCAGGCGCTTTAGACCACTGAGCCATCCCGCCGGGCCCCCTATCTGTCCAAGTCTTGATATAAACAACAACATAAAATAAACTTGAGTTGGGGAGAGTTTAACAAAGGGAGTGTTTACAGAGGCATGGGCAAAGTTTAAAGGGGTTAACAAAGTGCAAGATCCCCAAATCGGCACAACCAGGACGAGCTGTCATCTTCATCACCCCAAGTTCGGAAGTGCCAAATGGAAATGTAGATAGAAGGACACAGAGAGGGCAGGAGGGGGAAGCCACCTGGTAAGCGTGTGACATTACAGAAGGAAAAGAGTCCACCCTTGGCTCTATAACCTCACTCTTCCAGCTTTCCCAGCAGCTCCTGGGGCCTTCCACTAGCAGAAGTCAGAGGGATACTACCGGAAGTCAGAACGCAGGAGGACTCTGTTGAATTCCACAGAGGTCAGCTTCCTGGGGAGAAGGGCAGAGGATGATGACGAGGAGGGCAGAGCGAGCCATCCAGCACAGGGAATAAGTCGGGGGGTGCTGAGGTGGGAGCAGCCACGCCCCGTTTCTAACCTGCAGCGCACTCCTTTGCCCCACCCCTACCCCCCACACACCGCCACCCACCGCACTTCTGCCTCTCTCCTGTCTATTTTTGTGTTTTGGAAATCTAACTATTCCAAGTCAGTGCTCTGGGTTTGGGGCCTGGAACTGACTCCAGGCCAATGAAGCCTAGTGGACTCAGGCTCGGTCTCCTGGTCATCGCCAGTCCTGGGCCACACTCGAGAATGCATGCCTGCCAAGGACAAGCGTGCGCCGCAAGCAAAACGCTTGCTTGGCTCTGTAGTGTGCCCATTTCTGTCCTTTTCCAGACTCTCATGATACAGTCAGAGTGGTGGCTCTGTGATACCATTTTTGGGGGGGGGGACGTTGGCGAACCCGCTCGAGGCTTTTCCTGAGCCCCAAGCAGACCCCGTTTTGCTCCAGCAACGATCAGCCTGCCCTCTTTGGCACCAGGCAGAGAAGATGAAGGTGTGGGTTCTGCGATGGATGTGACAGATCAGACCCCTAGGACAGCTAAATGGATGGAAAAGGAACCTTTTTTTTCCCCTTTCTCTTCCTCTTCTCCACTTCTTTCTCTTTTTCCTCCTCCTTTGGCTGTGAATGGAATCTAGGCATCCAAAAGTTTATTTCTGTGAATAAATAATTCTTTAGTTTATCTTTACTAATAAAGTTTGCCTTGATTTCCACTTGTGAAAAATTTGTTAGGCACCTGAATTATATTCATCTCAGAGGCTTGGTAGGACAAGAAGCTTTGCACAAAGAGAAAGTGGCAAGGAGGATGGTGACGTTTATTTCATATCATGGAGATTAACTTTCCATTTGATGTTTTAACTAATTACTGTGTTCCCACTAGCATAAGCCAACACTTCTGTTGGTTCATTTTGTTTTGTTTTTATGAATTTAGTTCAGGGACTACAGGGTCTCACTATACAGATCAGGCTAGTAGTGATCCTCCTATTTTCAGCCTCCCACGCGTTTGGATTACAAGGTGCTTGACACCACGCCCGGACTCAGTACGCCAGGGCCAGGGCCAGCATGGCACACTGGGGCTCAAACCCTGGTCCCTACGCTTTGCCTAAGCAGGCACTTTAGCCAACACTTTATGTTCGATCATATTTAAATCATGTTTCTTAAGTCAGAAGCCTCAACAACAGTAGTGGACAGGTAGGGTATTTCTAAAGAATCCTGTGCTGTGGCTTTTGGTATGTCCCCCTTCTCTACCTCGGGCTGCTCTTCAGAGCCCCCACAGCCCCCATGTGGCCAGAAGGGCCCTGCCAGGACAGACTCCATGCTCTGCTCTGCTCAGTCACTTCTAATGGCTGTTTACGTTCTCCTGTCATAGGCAACCTCAATCTCCCTTGTTCTGGCATTATTTGACCCTAAAGCTGTCATGAGGGAGTAAAGCAGAACTGCGAAAGGTGTTAAGGTGAAAGTACAAAATCACCCTCCATTGGGCAACAGTTTGCAGAGAGGGAAAAATTTTATGAGAAACACAAAACTAAATTTTTTTAAAAGAATATTTGTTTTTTAAAAGGTGAAAGATTTACGCGATCTAAAGAGAAACCAGAGTATAAGAATGTCTGTTTTTTACTGTTCCTGCCTTTATATTTCTTTTTTCCTTGGCTGAACTTCTAGAGTTAAGAGAAGTACTGAATATGTTTCTAATATATTAACTGGCCACTACAGGCCTCACAGAATAATGGGTGCACCCATCAAAAACAGCAGCCTACTTGACTTCAGTTGCCTTAGTATCCAAATTGAAGAAGCTTGCTCTTACAGATGTGAGCACAGAACCACACTGTTCTGGGTAACTATGTCCAGGCCGTATATTTGTATTTAAAATTGGACTTTTTGGAGTGCTTGAACATACAGACATCATTCTACTGCTAATTTAAGGTCATTTGGCATAAGTCAGAGCAATGTGTTCTGGGTAGGCAGAGCCTTTTGGGAGCTTTTAATTCTTGTCATTTTGTCTTCAGTCATGTCTCTTTTGCATAGGAATAATCCTTATCATTTTACCACACAACTGCTTGGGAGCTGGGGTCAGAACCTTCCGACCTCAGACTCAGATGTGGGGTCATTTGGTGGTTGTTTAGCTTTGTTTGTTTGGTCTTTCAGACGTGCAAGCCAGACACCAGTGATACTCCTGCCCGATGACTCAGGCTGTTAAGTAAGTCTTAGTGCTGGCACAGCACCACGATAACAAACTCCACAGTGTTGAAGATGTTTGCCAGATTCATTGCTCAACTCCTTGGAAGCACTCTCAACTACACATACTTCATCACTGCAGGCCCAGTTCACGGAAAAATGACATAGTACTCGTGTAGGTGGAAGGTTCCTGTCATTTTCCTTGGGCAGTCAGTTTCATTGTGAATTTCTCCAACCATTATTTTCCTGATTTCCTCTTTGTGATGCTACTGGTATGTATTAGAAGTAAAATGAATTTAGAAGATCTAAGAGTATTTTTCCAAATACCTCAGATTTTTCTAGAATAGGCCTGTCTGATTTCAAATATCCTGTGCCATTGCCTTTTAAAGTACATTCTGTACTCATCATGTTGGGTCATAATTTTTACTTTAAAAGTCAGTTTCATATTTTCTCTGCTGAGTTTATAAAATAATAAAAGTTGCCTTCTCAACACAAACAGACACACACACATTTATCTTTGTCAAAACCTAATCGAATCTGATATTCAATCCACTTACCCCAATAAATCAATAAATCATTCAATTTTTCCTTTAATCAATACGTACCCTGTGCAGGGAACTTAATGAAATAGATACCCACAGTTTGATCTTTCTCCTTAAGGAGCTCATGGTTTAGTTAGAGACAAAACTGGACTCATGAACTATTATCTAAAAGATGAATGGGAAAACAGGTGTCACAACTGTGTGGCATAGGTAGTTCGTGCACAGAAGCTCGGGATGAGGAAAACAAGTGTAAGAAGGAAGAGCAGAAAAGTCTTAAAGAAGCAGTGGCAGATGACTCAGTGTCTTATGTCTTGTTGGACTTCACTGCATAGTTAGGAGTTTACACGTCAGGAAAACATTGAAGCCAAGTGCATATGTGGGACATGACTGCTAAATTGAAGTAGAGGAGGAAAGTGTTTGAGTAGTGATAAATGAGATAAATGCAAACGTAGGAAAGGTTAGAAAATAAGTCTTAAGACAGGCAGAAAGATTGATACTCATTGGAGTAGTTCACCCTAAAACACCAAAAGGTTTTGATAAAGAGGTGAAATTCAAGGCCCATAAGCTGCAGCAGTAGAACAAAGTTGAATCTTCCTTTACGAATCAGGTAGAAATAAGCTTTGGATGACCTTGGTATAAGTAAAATATTTCTTATTTCCTTTCTGGAAAGAGAGATGTAACTGATATTGAAAGACAACTTTTAAAACTAGATGCAAGTAATAAAGGTAAAGAATGGGTCTTGGTTTACTTCAAACCATAGAAACCACAAAAGACATCTGCATGGCATGGAGTTAAGAGAACCTGGGTGCCATTGACTGAGAAAAGGCTTTGGAAATTACTCTGTGAAAGACTATTTTATGTTTGAATGCATGGATTGTGAACTGATAAAAAGAATTAAATTATCTGTTAGAAAAGCAATGTGGTACACAGAGCCCAAGTGATAAGTTGTAGACAGAATCCTCTTCTGGACTGATGCTGAAGCCATGATGACTGAACATGCAGGAAAGGAAGTCTGTGGGGAGAGAAGAGCAAAGCCCAAGCTGTTACCAAGAACCACTTAGATTCTACCTACAAGATCTGCCCAGGATCTTCCCAGCTACCATGCTGGATCAAGTGAGGCTTTAGCATGAAAGTCTCTAGGGGAGCCACCTTTAAAAATGTACTGGCTTCTGTCAAACATAAAAAAAAAAAAAAATTAACTTCAAAATTAATGGAATTTGTTTCAAACCTCTACTTTGAAGCACTAGATAAATCAGCAGGACATTCTGTTTCTAAAATAATAGTATGCTGGGGCCCAGCAGGATGGCTCAGTGGTCTAAAGCAACTGCTTAGGAAAGCTTAGGCGGCTGCAGGGACCGTGGTTCGATCCCTGGCACCACATGCTGCACCAGCCCTGCCCTCAGGGCAGGCTGAGCTGGCCATAAAAATAAATAAATAAACAAACAAAAGTTCTGAAACAAGAATAAAACAAAATAAAATTTTAAAATTCTTTTAAAAATTAAATATAAAATAATAGAATGCCATGACTAAGTAGAATAGGCTTTAAATAGGACTCTAACATGCTTGCTATTACAACTACCTTGTGAAATTGCAGTTATCCTGATTGTTTTGATACTTGGATGAGAAAACCAAAGGCCAGAAATCTGGTAGTTTGTTCTGTATCAATCTAGATGTGGCAGAAATGGCCCTATTATCACAGTTTTCTGATTTCAAATTTTATACTCTTTCTGTACTGTGATGCAATGTCATGTTCAACAGTAGCACACAATATATGGACCCACTTCCCAAAAACAAGGTGAACAAATTCCCTCGATGCCAGGGAAGAATTTTACACAGATGCAGACTGCAAAATTGCTTTGGCTTCTACACCCGCTCACTCCCACTACCCCTACCCCCACCCCCACCCTACACATATTCACATATCTCCTGCATGGCCTGTGAAGGTCAGGAGGTCAGTTGTACTTTATTGTGAGAACACAGGTATAGGACACAAGAGGAGTAATTATGCTGCTATATATTCACAAGGATACATAATAAATATAGGTTCTTTCTCACATATAAACTTTAAACTCCCAACAGAAGGACATAGTAACTCCTCAGAGCCAAAGCCACTATCCCTGTGCTTTACTAATGGGTGGCGCTGTGATGATGCCCTGACCTGTTAGCCTTGTCTTATGTTGGTCTATGGCCAAAGCATGGACTTAGACAGGAAAAGTAAAAAAGTGGAGTCTGATGTAGGAAGACGGGAGGTGTAGTACAGCCAACGGCAGCCAAGTCTCAGTTCTAAAGAACTGTTAGCAGGAGGGTTGACAGCCCTCTGCTGCAAGATATTCTGACTTTTCAACTGTGTGAAGATTCTGATTTTTAAATAAAAGTGCCTTTTTTTTTATTTGGCAGCTAATTACATCTTATGAGAGCCCTATGCAGACTAAACACATGCACATCTGTAGGCCAGATTACGCTTATGTTTTTTGAGTCAGTCTATTAACATTGTTATCTGTTTTATGTTACCAAAGTAAGGGAAGAGTGATGAGAGCAAGAACAAGGCCAATGAAGAAAGACATTCTGAGCAAATGCCATGGACTCACTCAGTTCTGTGGAGAGAGCTGACTCTCTACAAACATGGGTGTACTTTCAGATGCAAAAGGAATGCACTGAGACACACACAGGGGACTTAGAAACAGCTTTCAGATCTTTATGTGTTCATCAGGATGGGTGTAGCAACAACAAACATTTATATTTTGAAATATGTTTTAAAGCCTTACTTTCAAAAGGATGCTCTCAACACTTTACTATAGGACGTTTTACTCTGTGACTCTGAGGTGATAGAAAGTGCTTGAGATTTTTAAACTTTCATTAAACATGAAACAGGATGGAATACAAGTTGAGAAAATATGTGAGACTAAGAAATAGCCTCGAGGAAAGATTCTACCATGTAGTATTATGAACTACAGGATATGGAATTCTTAGTTCTGTAACTAGCACTTACTGCACGTTAGGTGAGACTTGCTTGTTGTAGGTTTGCTTTCTGTATAGCAGGAGCTAATGATAATTTACATTTGTATCCATTACAAGTATATAATAATATAGCAATTATAGATTATAGATGGAACAAGCACTTAATATTTTTAAATTCTTATTAAAATTAGAATGATAGGAAGTATAGGAGGATAAGAAGCAGTCAGTAACATCTGATCATGGACAGGAAGCAGAAAGTATTTGTTCTCTCTATAAAAATGTCTCTCCTGGTTTTTTACATTGCAAGAATACAAAGTTCTCTGGCCCTTTGCTAAAAGGGCACTAATTCTAAAGCAACATGAACATCAGAAGAGAGTTATATCCTCCAGGGGCTGGAGAGATGGCTCTGCGGTCTAAAGCGCCTGCTTAGGAAAGCTTAGGCAACCAACCACAGGGACTGCAGCAGGCTGAGCCAGCCATATATATATATATATATATATATATATATATATATATATATATATATATATGAGTTATAGCCCCCAAAAAAAGTTCAAAGAAAGGGGCCAGGAAGATAGCTCAGTAGAATAAGCGCTTGCCTGGCAAACATAAGGTCCTGAGTTCAGTCCCTGGTTCCATGAAAATAAATAAATAAATAAATAAATAAATAAATAAATAAATAAATAAATAAATAATATAAAATAGTTTAAACAAAACCATCTTTAGGTCTGGGAACTAGAAACCCTACACAACGATTTCAAAAAGTTTTCCCTGATGTTTTTGGGAAAAAAAATCATTATTTTGTCACATTAAAGTCTGCTGTAAAAATGGTACATATGAATTATGCCCATCTGCACCTTGATCTTCAAGTGCCAAAGGTGAGAGGGATGAGTTTGCATTGCAGTGAGTAGAAATCCAGTGCTGGAATAAGGTTACCAGATGAGAGATTGTAATGAAGCAGATATTATATTGCCAGCTTTGCATCATGTTATATTAAAATGAAGTGCACATCAATTTATAAAGCCAGAATCTGGCTGCATGCACGTGAAGTTCCTTTAGCTAATTTATTCATTTAAAAATATATTGAAGGCAAATGCCCACTTCTGTTGTGATAAACTGGGACTGGACTTACTCTCCTACCATGTAACTAAAAAACTGAACAAAATATAAGGAAGCAGTTTGGGGCTATTAGATGACAGCCAACACTGGACTCTGGTCTCTGTGAATGAGATGACACCCCTCTGCTTGGAAGTGTTTTCTAGATCAGGGGAGATCCTGACTAGAACAAGGCGTCCTTTACATTAAATATATCTGGTTTAAACTGTTGATTAAAAGATAGTGCTCATTAGGTTGGTGTGTAGTTCAGTAGTGGGTCACTTACCTAGCATGTATGAGGCCCTGGGCTCTATCATTAGAACTGATAAAAAAAAAAGAAAGACAGAGATTGTTAAATTGGAAGGAAGCAAAGATAAAATATACTTTAAAACTATTTCAATGAAGAACAAGTATAAGTTAATATTTGATGCTTACATCACCTTAATACCTATATTATTTTGATTATGAAATTGCTACTCATAGTAAATTCACAAAGTAAACTGTCATTTTATTCTTCATGCATTTAAAAATAGCTCCCCCCGGTTTGTTTTTGGAAGTAAATAAAACTCAACTGATAAAACAAGCAATGTAAAAGGATGCGGGAAGACAGAAAACACGAGAGAAAGTACATAACAGAAATCATTTGTACTGTATGAGGAAAATCCTCACTCTTTTTAGATTGAAAAAGAATGAAGATTTCTCTGAATTTGCCATTATTACAAGCTTGTGAAGGAGTTGGCCACTATTACTTAGACTTTGGCAGAAACTCGAAGGCAGGCAGAAGAGCAGGAAGCTGTGAAGCAGAGGGTGGAGGTTGTAGGTAGACATGATGGTGGGCCGTTGGCAGCAGGAAGCTGAGGCAAATCGGGAGGAGTTCTGTGATTGCTTAGCAGTGCACGCTTGACTCTCTCTGGTTAGCCCAGAGCTGGAAGTGGGACCCAAAATGAGGGAAGCTGTCAGGTATTCATCACGTCTTGGATTTCTCGGGATTGCTACCAGTTGCTGGAGACAGCAGGCTGAGCTCCTATGAGTGTGACTGCCAGCTGACTGCCTCCTGGGCTGGTGAGTGGAGACACTGGGCCTGTTTCCTGAGCTACTTACAGCAACTTGCAGTCAGAATTCTCTTTTTTAATATGATCTGATCATGTTCACGTGTAAATTCATTCTTAATGTAAGCTCCAAATTATCATCAAAGATCTAGATATCTTCTCAGAGATTCTACCATGTCAATCTTCATCTGAGGTAGGATAAAACAAATAATGATAAGGAGACAAGAAGCGTCATAATTTGAAAATTATGCTTCTAACAAACACTGTAGCATCAAGAAACAAACATGTTCAAAACTTCCTAAGGTTCTGAAAAACGTAATAAGCTTGGATCATCATTGGTTCCTATAAATGGGCCTAGGTCATCTTTCGCTGCCTATAAAATGAGGGTTTTCCTTTATGCCTGGGCTACTGCCCTATGACCTGTCAGTGGTCTATCTACCCTGGGGCTGGGGAGATAGCTCAGTGGCGAGATAGCTCTAAAGCACCTGTTGTGGTTTGACCCTCGGCACCACATACTGTGCCAGCCCCACCCCCAGGGTAGGCCGAGCCTAACATAAATAAATAAATATATAAAGTTAAAAAAAAAAAAAAAAAAAAAAAAAAAAAAAAAAAGTTAAAAAAAAAAAAAAAAAAAAAAGCATCTACTCTTTCCCTGTAGAAAGGACATCACTATCCAGCTGTGGACTGAACCCCCTCATTTGATAGATTCACTCATCCCACAGGGTTCTAGCCCCAGCAGCTCCAGGCCACAACAGTCCTCTCTCCCCTTGAGGGCCACACCCTATTTTCTCTGGGTGTGTACTTTAACAATCTGCCTAGTCCACTTTCCTTATGCTTCGCCTAACACACCCTGAAAACTTTCTCTATGATGAGAGTCATTGGCTTTACAATCTTCTGCATGGGTAAGGTGAGTTAAGGTTCCCCATCTCCATGTTGGTTGACCTCCCCAAACCCTGTCTGGTGACACAACTATTGGAAATTCTTTACTGTACTTCACTCTAAACTTGCCCTGCAGCCAGGAGTACTGTGATCTTGTAACCAACCTGCTCTGTCCAGTTCGGATTCCTTTGTCCCCTTTCTGCCATTAGGTCTCTTTATTTCTACTTTCTACACCCTCCTGTTATAGCTGTTTTTATATTGTTGTGACATACACCAACTTGACTTATAAGCAAGAGCTCGGATGGACAGAAATTTTTTTACTAGGAAGCAATTTTCTTCAAAATATTGTGTGTCAGAATTCTGAGGCATTGTTCCACTAGTTTGTCACCTTCAAAAGTCACTATTATCTTGACTCATCATTGTGTATATGGAGGCTGTTTTCATCTTCCCTGGGAGCTGGTGGGAGCTTCTTTATTCTCTTAACATTCTGGCACTTTCCAATATTGCTCATTAGTTGAGTACCCTTATGGTACTGGATCTACTGCCATACCACCCTGAATGCACCCAATCTCGTCTGATCTTTATGGTACTGGGAACACAGCAGGACCCACAGTCTGAAAGTTACTGACAGATCATCTTGCTTTGTTTGATTGGTTATTTCCTGTTCTCTGTATTGTTTGTGGTATTTACATATACATGTGCATATATGATATATTTATATAGGCAGTATGTACCATGCATATATGACTGGTTTCAGAGACCAGTTCCTTAATTTTCTTATATTCTCTCTTTTCTTTTCACCTCAGCCTTTTTGTTCTATTCGTAATTAGAATACCATAAATTTATCTTGCAACAACTTAGTTAATTTTTTCCCTTCTGCTACCAGTCAGCTCCTTTTTGCCCTCTTCTCCCCTCCACTCCAAGATTCCTAAGCATGCTGCAGTGGGTGGAGATCCCGGGGTCACGTGTCACCTGTGTTGCTTCTCACTTTCCACGTAGCTCAAGAGGGAGCCTTCCCTACTGAGCCAGCTTCTGATCTCTTATTTGACTTCTGGTCTCCAAATGTTGTTATTATCCCTCCCTCCTGTGCTGTCTGTCTTTGGGGCTTTAAACCTTAACCAAAATATTTTTGCTGGCATTTTATTGGGGTTTTAGGATAGGGCAAAGCAAATATATGTATTTAATATTCCATTGTTACCAAGAGATATGGACCAAGACATCCTTAATGCTTCTTTGCTACCCTAAAACTTTATGCAGATTTCTTCCAGGTGGGCCCCTGGTCTCTCCCTCTCTCCTTCTCTTCCATCCCCTTACCTCCCTTTCCATTCCCTTCCCTTACTGTACCTTTCTTTCCCATTTTCCTCTCTCATTCCTTCCCTCCCTCTCTCTCTCCCTCCCTCTTCCCTTCTTCCCTCCCTCCCTCCCTCCCTTCCTTCCTTCCTTCCTTCCTCCCTGTATATACACATTTAGTTTTATCATAACAAAGCAACTTGGGAACTTTTTACATGTAGAACTTAGCAACAAACATCTTTCCTTTCCGATGACAACAACAAAGTATGAAAATAAATTTTAAAAATTACATTACAGATTTGTCATTTCCAAATAAGGCCCTACAGGTTCTGCTGATTCTCCCATCAATTGGCAGGACTCATTATTGGGAGATAATTTTATTTATGCAGTGTCATTATAAATCACAAGGATGTCAGTTGAACATCACAATTGAACATGCCCGAGGAAAAGCCATGTTACCAAATGCCCACCTAACCCACTCAGACATCTGACTCCCACCCTTCGATGACTAAAGAGATTATCTTTTCTTTTTTAAGCAAGAGAAAGTAGACAAATGCATGTTGACCAAGTCATATTCACATAGAATTCACATAGAGACATAGGTAACCATTGGGCCCAATATACACAGACAGGAAGAAAACAGCTGGGGTGCTGTGCATGCAACACAGAGGCTGAGCTTCCTCCAACCTCCGGCAGTGTGGAGGGAGCAGAAGGGTTTTATCCTCCCACGAAGCACAGAGATGTTGATTCTACCCAGCATTTGCTGGGACAGTAAGGGATAAAAATGAACTTAGAACCAATGCTTATAGTAATTGGTTTTGCATTGTCTTCTGCTTGCCGTATCTCCCCTCCAAGGTAAGTGGAGAACCACTTTGGGATTCATCAGTATTCCACTCATCGTCTCTTTCACCTTCTCCTTCTTTCCCTCCATCACCATCTTCTTCGTCAGTTTCTTCCAATCCCTTCTCTTCTCCTTTTTCACCTTGATCATCTTTTTCTTTATCTTTCTGTCTTCCCTTTCCTCAACATCCACTTCAGGAATCAGAGTTTTGCAATGCACAATTGATTAATTTGATTAATTAATTAAATCGATGAATTTTACTAAAAGAAAGTCCCAACTAACATGCATAGAATATCCAACCTATTTTATTTTATTTTATTTTTAAATACCATAGGAAAATACTGAACTGAAAAATAAATCCTGGAAAACTCTACATCAAACTGGAAACCAAGCTGCTTTGAAGAATGAAATTTGAATTTAAGTAACAGTTAAGGATAAGCTTTTATACCTTAATTTTATTGTTCAGTGTCTTCCAGCTCATCAGCAAGCATGGCAGAATGGCCAGTGGCCCAGGGAAAGGTGCTCTCTAATTTCTCCTGCTGCCCATCCTTACTGGGTTGTCCTGTGTTACACTCGAACATTTCATAAAAACCTTTCCAGATTTTCATTTGACTTCAGTGGACTTTGATGGCAGATCACTATTCTCATTCAGATGAAATTTTAGGGGAGAAATTCATTTCAAAGTAAGGATTTTCCTCCAGAACAAAAATATATTCTGGAACTAGTTTTGTGTCTTCCAATTCTGTTATCTTCTTAAAGCATTTACTTTAGAAAACTTGAAATCGAAAACATGGTCCCTGACCAGTTGAGATGTGAATCTTCTCCCAGTCTCTTGCCAGTTTCCTGACCCAGAAATGTCTTTGAGAAGGACTCAGAGCCACTTGTGGAAAATGCCATCATCTGCGAATACAGTTCTGTGGTCTTGCAGTCTCTGAGTGAGGGGAAGGGCGGCTTCATGAGCACAAAGAGCCAACACAGATGGCCTCAGGAACAGAGCAACTTTCCCCACCTACATCCTTGGACTTTCCTACTGGCTCTCTTTCAGTAGAATTGAATTCAACCCTTCTTCCCTACTGAAATCTTTTTAAAGAAAGATTTCCTTAACTTTAGCTCTGGTATAGTTATTTCATGACAGGCATCCATTTTTGTTTTTAAAAAATTTGCATCAGAAACATAACAGCAAATAGCTTATTGGAAAGTATATCACAGGTTGGACACATGAACTGAGGAAACACTTCTTGAGGACTTGAGTTGTATTTGTCCTATGCCAGAAGGACTCAGTCACTGAAGATGCAAAATTAAGCAATAAATTCAGAAAAGAAACAGCTACATCGAAAGCATGTATTATAGCCATTGAGTTTGAAATCTTTATTTATGACCAAGACAAAGATCAGCTTTGTGGCCGCCTACAAATCTAGACCTCTCTGTATCTCCCTCTTGCTTTCCAGATAACAATATTGGACCACATGGTTTCTGAATTTCCTGTCTGACTCTTGGATTCTGTAAAGATTTTGAAATAATTCAACAACATGTTTGGGGCAATTGTGAAAATGGTTTAAAGTATTTTTTATTCGAGGCAAAATTTACTTGGCTATATTAGTAGGTTATTTAAAATAGTGATAGAATTTGATAGAAAGGACACAGGATTTAACAAACCATCACCAATCGCTCAGAAAGTTACTTGCAAATCAATATTTGAGGCTTATCCAAATTCCTAGCTTTTTTTTTTTTTTTTTTTTCAGGACATAGTTTCAAGGTCCAAAAAGTATCCCCGGAGAATATTATGTTTTAGAGCTTGCTAAAAGTTCTTCTATAAATAGTCCAGCAAAGGAAAGAAAACAAGCCATCAGCAGTCACTCTGACAGGGGATTTATCCAGCGGCCCAAAGGCAGGACTCCAGGCCTGACTACGGACAGCTAATAAAGGCAGCAGAGTCATCATTCAAGCAGATTTCAGGGCTTTTGTGGGTAAAAACCTCTCAGGGTTAACAAGTTAAGATGGATAACGTACAAGCCTTTTTGCTTTGGGGGCTGCCTGGCACAGCAAAATACAAGCAGAAGAAAAGATTATTTAATTCTTTCTTGGTTGGGTTTTCCCAAGCAGTGGGGGCAAAGCCACAGAGAATGCAAAGCTGTGTGTTAAGGGAAGTGGACTTAACTTTTCCATCATTTCCCATTTCTTACTTGTGTGAGTGAGAGCAGGTTTACTTTACTACTTTGATTCCCTCACAGTTATTAGAAGAATGAAATAGAGTAAATTATGTGATGTATAGTATATGAAATGTGCTCAATGAATATTAACTGATATAAACAATAAGAGCTAATACTAAACGCAGTAATTGACTTAGAGCTAGGAATGGAGACTGCTTGTACGTATCACAGGGACAGAATATGCCATGTCTTGCCACTTTGGCACAGGATTACTGTGAAGTAAAGATTTAGGATTTAGTAAGAATCATGAGACTTGGGGAACTTTTCATGCAACAGAGAAAAGATCAGCCAGAGTTTTGTCTGAAATCCAGTATTTCTGATGAGGATCTTAAAAGAATTTGGGTGCTCATTTTCCCAATTCTTTCAACAATGTTACATATTAATATTATCTCAAAGGCTTCACAAGAAAGCTAATTTGTTCCATAAAACAGAAGCATACAGCAAGTGGTTCAGTAACTTTTGTAGCCATTTTCTAAAAGAACATACTATGAAATTCTATACATCAGTTTAAAAAAGATGAGGCTTGAGGCCTGGCAGGATGGCTCAGTGGTCTAAAGCGCCTGCTTAGGAAAGCTTGGGCAACTGGTTTGATCCCCAGCACCACATGCTGCGCCAGCCCTGCCCTCAGGGCAGGCTGAGCCGGCCATAAAAACAAATAAATAAACAAACAAACAAAGGTTCTGAAACAAGAAAAAAAGTAAAAATTTTAAAAAATAATAAAAATAAAAAAGATGAGGCTTATATTTAACATGGAAGATGGCGTATAATTTATTAATCGATATGAAAGAAGTCTCAACTAGCACACATAGAAAACCCACTTATTTTATTTTTATTTATCTATTTATCTACTATCCATCTATCTATCTATCTATCTATTTATTTATTTATTTTTGCGGGACCAAGATTTGAACTCATGACCTTGCACTTGCCAGGCAGGTACTTGTGCCACAGAACTATCTCCCTGGCCCCCTTTATTTTTAAATACCATAAGCAAATACTTAAATGAAGACTACATCCTGGAAAATGCTATATCAAACTGGAAATAAGACTGACTTTGAAGACTGACATTTGAATTTAAGTAATAGGCAAGAATAAGCTTTTCTACTTTACTGATATTGTTCAGATTTTCCAATTTATAACTGCTTCTTTGACAATTATGAAGAAGTTTTTCCTTAGTCATTGGTTCAGGTATGATTCAAAGCATCAAGATATGAATAGAGAAGGTAAATTGGATGGTGCAGCCTGTGGGCGGAAGAGGCACCAGGAATAAACAAGTGTCTAAGTCATTTTTGGTGTCTTGGGAAGTGCAGAGTGACTGGAGAACGTGCAAGCAGAAACCCAGAAACCAGCTGGGCCTAGCGGGTCATCCCAAATGACAGGCGCACGTGCCCCTGCAGGGCACACAGCTGCCTTTCCAGCCTCCCGCCCTGGAGGAGGCAGCACAGCCAGGGTACTGGCTCCTGAGCCAGAGCCTCTCCCCCCAGTGACTGCTGCAGAGCTCCCCAAGGGCAGTCCCTTCATAGAGTTATTTCTCCAGTTTAGTTATTTTGATCCAATAAATATGACTCTGTCCTGATTGATACCTATGAAATAGTTAATTTTGGTGATAGTTATATTTCCTATTTCATAGTATTTATTAAAGTACTTTTTAAAAGCATGAGTTTATATCTTCATCTAAAGCCCCGAGAACATGTTTTGGGAAGTTACTGTTTACACTGTATATTAAATATATGGCATATTTGATTATTTCTGAAACTATGATTATTGGATTGAAGAAGAAGGAGAAGAAGAAGAGGAAGAAGGTAAGAGAAATAAGCAACTGCATTTAACCTGACACTGATAACTTGGAGAGGCAAGCCCTTGGCAAACTGATCATAGCGCACGCTTCATGAGTGGAAGTTCAGTCAGGGAAGATCAATGACAATGAGTATGAAGTATTGGAACCTCAGGAGAAAATCTCTACCTTAACCATCCCTCCTGTGACACTGAGATAGGTGAGCCAGAGGACCCAGGAATCCAGAAGTCAGGCATATGCAGAGGCTGGGGAGGAGGAGTCCAGCGGAGAGCTCTCGGGGTGCCTCTGGCCATCTGTGCTCCTATGCCTGGAAACCAGGGTGACTGCTGGTTAGCAAGGTCAGTGGCCAGGCAAAGGACTGACCTCAGTGCAGCAAAGTCCAGAAAACAGAAAGACAAATGCTGGCAGCTGCTGTAGTCCAGTGTCAGGGTTTCACAGAGGACAAGTGACCAACTTTCTTTGGGCCAACTCTAACTTAGAACCATAATAGGAAGGAAATTTTAGAAACTGGAGTTCTAATTGAGCCCATTTGATAGAGTATAAAGCTACTATACTGAGCCACACTTGGCAAGTATGAGGTCCTAAGTTCAGTTCCTAGCACACACACACACATAAAAGAAAAGCCACTTTACCATGGAGAGAGGTTTAAACTCCAATAGGATAAGGTTGAAGAATAGGCATAGAAAGAGAATCTGGAGGACTCTGGACTATTCTTGGGCACAAAGAAGACTGTGAGCATGACTTTGGTTAATCAGCATAGTGCTAGGGTTACCATGGGCTGCCTGTCGTGTTTAGCTGCCCCTTTGTTAAGTGCCTTAGTTGCTTTTTCATTACTAGACAAAGTGCCAACATCTACAACTTGAAGGAGGAGAGGCTAATTTGTTTTGTCATTTTCAGTGGACTTGCCTGAAGTCTGACTGTGGGCTCCAAGGCAGATCTCGCAGGGGAGAAGGGCCTGGCAGAGGACGCTTCTGACACCATGGCAGGCAGGAAGCAGAGGGAGGGAGGAGTAGCAGGTGGCAAAAAGACATCTTTTCAGGTCATGCCTCAGTGACCTCCTAATAGCATATTTAGCTACTAAAGTCATCAGTGGGTAAATCTGCTGATAGCACGGAACCCCATGATCCAGTCATCTTCAAGCACATGAGACTTTGGGAAGAATGTTTTATTTTATTTATTTGGTGGTGCCAGGGATAAAACTCAGGACCTTGCACTTGTCAGGCAAGTACTTACTGCACTGAGCTATCTTCCCAGCCCTAATTATCTTTTTTTTCCTTCTTCTTCTTCTTTTGGTTGGGAGAACATTTTAGATCTAAACCATAACTCTCAGTCTGAACAGAAATCCAGTTTCCTTTTCTTAGCTGTTCTGAGCTCTGAGGAGCAGTAGCTGTTAGCCCTCAGTGTAACCACCTGGAGGACTGGTTGCCGGCATCTCTTAACTCTTAATGGATCCATTCCAGATCCATTCTCTGGGCCTGAGAATGCAGCTGTGAACACAGTAGGCCACATTTCTGTTCTCCTGATACTCATGTACTCAAGCAGGGGGTGGGAGACAGGAAGTTGCCGATATAGATACCGAGGAGGGAGAGAAGAGCTATAAATGGAAAGCAGGGGACTTATAAAGGTCCTGGGGATGCTTTTTCATATAAGGCAGCCAGAGAGGGTCTCGGAAGAAGGAGCTAATGAAGGAAAGAGGCACACAGCTCTCTGGGAGGAAAGTCACAAGAATAGCATGCGAAAAGGCCCAGGGCCCAAGAATTCCTCGCATGTTGGAGCAGACCAATGTGACACTGAGGCAAAAGCTAGGCGTATCCAGTGAGAAACAGAGGTCAGGCACTACTGTAAAGGATTCAAAGTTAATCTCACATAAACAGAAGTGCCCTGAATGTGTGGGTAGCCGAGTAGCCTCCTCTGAATACATGTAAGGATGTTGAATCTGTGCCTTCCCAGTCTAAGCTGACCAGAGTTCTGTGCATACTTATACTGGTACAAAGAAATAGAGCTTAAGATGCAAATTTGAGTGGTTACTCAACTTTTGGCTGGGTAAAGCACTGGAATATTGAAATAGTACAGCTTTTTCGGACAACGTACTGTGTTTTACAACCATACCCTGTGATTGGCTGAGGGCCTCATGTCTCAGAACCACAGCCTCTGGCATTTCAGATGACATCTAGTGGGGTACCACTGGTTGTCTAGAGTCTGGCACTTGGTTGGAGCCTGAGGCAGCAGGACACAAGCATCATGTCAGCTTCCTGCTGCTCTCTCTGCATGGCAGATGCAAATGAGAAGGGAAGGGGTTGCCTCTCCCCTGATATCTGAGCTGACAAACGTGGAAGCCACCATGGAAGCAAGTTGCTAAGTGAAGAGACCCAGCTATCAGTAACAAGCTGTGCTAGCATGATTTCAGCTTCAACTTCCATTCATGGCCAAATGCCAGTTCTTAGTGCCATAAAATGTTAGAGCTGGAACAAAACAGCTTAGAGAACTTCAAGTCCTGTAGATGATCAAACCGCACTGAAGAGCCATAAAACCCCACAGAGGTGATGCGGGGACACTCTGGAGAGGGGATGTAAGAAGAAGCCAGCAGGCGGAGCGGGCCCTGTCTCTCCCAATGTCTTCCTACCACTTCCATCGATGTTAGGTTGGAAATCTCTAAAATTTGCTTAGAGGAAGAGCTTTCAGGCAAAAAAAAAAAAAAAAAAAAAAAGAGTTGTGGGGGTCAAGAATGAGTTTCCATTACTCTGCACAGCCTTTCAAGACATGGCCTCTTGTCACTTATTGCTTAGGAACATTGTGATGTAATAGGCATTTGTCTGTGGTAGATAGGCCTCTCAATTTTCCACAATTATCTTTTTAATTTTCCAATAACCCTGTGAGGTAGACACTGTGGTCCTGTTAAGAAGAAAACTAAGGCTTTGTGAAATTTAGCAATCCTTTCATGCCCTACTGCTAACAAGCAGCAAAACCAAGATTTGAACTCAGACTAACTTATCTGACATCTCAACCTCAACTTCTAACCCTTATGCTCTCTGAAAAAAATAAAACTTATTGGTAAAGCTTGTTCTCATTAACATTCAAAGACATTTCTTAAAACACTTGGAATGCTTGTCTGTTTGGGGTACTGTAACAAAGTATCACAAACTGGGTGATATAAATGTCAGGCACTTCTTTTCTCACATATGTGACTGCTGAGCAGAAATGGGCTCTAGGCTGGGTATGGTGACACACGCCTGTAATCCCAGCATTTGGGAGGCTGAGATAGGAAAATCAGTGCGAGTTTGAAACCAGCCTGGGCTACAAAAAGTGAGCACAAGGCCAGCCTGAACTGCATAGCAAGACCCTGTCTCAAAAAGATGAAAGAAAGAAAGAAAGAAGGAAAGAAGAAAGAAAGAAAGAAAGAAAGAAAGAAAGAAAGAAAGAAAGAAAGAAAGAAAGAAAGAAAGAAAGAAAGAAAAGGAAAAAGAAACGGGCTCTAGCTCTCTGGGCTCCTGACAAGGCACTGGCCACGTTGTGGTGGCCATCTTTCTCCATTCTAGCATGTGTGGAGGGGAACTAAGATTTTCTATTTTCTTAAAATGTCACCACACTGTTAGATTGAGAACTCACCTTTATAGTTACACCTTTATAGTCTTATCACTTCCTCAAGGGGTGTTTCTCCATAAACTTTGAAGGGACACAGACATTCAGCCCATCACCACATAATGGCCAATATAATGACATTTATAGAACTTCTAATATGTTATTTAACATTCTTGTATGTACTGCTTACTCTAATCAGAGCATTATTCTGTTTTCGTAAACCTGAAATTATTGGCCTAAAGAGATATTTACTATCAGTATTCTGAACTGTAGATGAATAAAACTGACCAGCAAAAAATTAAGTAATTTGCTTCTACTAGCAGATCAGGGTCATGAGTTTATAAAACCCTACTCAGAGAAGAACACATTGAAGAGATCAGACTCCTTTGTGACATGTGGTTCTACCTCTGCTTCCAGCATGACCATGGAAGGGAAGAAGGTGAGATGATTTATGGGCATGGCTGGCTTACCTTCATATTTCATTGGCTAGAACTTGGTCACATGACCACACCTAACTACGAGGGAGCATGGGAAATGCTATCTAATTGTGTGCCCATAAAGAAGAAGTTATGTATCTCCATATTTTTCTCTATAAAGACACAGTAAGTCTTCTATAAGAAAATACACTCTATTTATAGTAAAAGAATTCAACTTGTCTTTAATTTTTAAGAAAAATTACATATCTAGGAAGTTTAAAAGACAGTAAGTGGTGAATTTAGCAAATGCATTTTCCAGGAGCCGGATATCAAGAATAGCCACATATCCATTACAGGCTATTTGTGCTTGTGCTGTGGGGAGGTTATGTATGAAACACTTAGCCATTCCTTTTCCTTCCTTTTTTTTTTTTTTTGGTGGCACCAGAGTTCAAACTCACAACCTTTGCACTTGCCAGGCAGGCACTTGTGCCCCTGAGCTATCTCCCTGGCCCATTCCTTTTCCTTCCTATCTCCCCTCTACATACATGTTTGCTCCGCACCTCATAGCATCAGTGTCACCTGTCCCAGACCTTCCACCTTACCTGTTGTTTTATTCCTTTCTAATTTGTTTTCTGTATAAAACCAGGCAGGCTTATCACAGCCTTGGCTTTACTAGGCAGTCCCCTCTCTTTGGAAGCCCTTGGGCTATTTCCTGGGGCAGAAAGAGGATTAGGAACAGACCAGAGTATGGGTTATCTCAGCCCTGACACTTGTCATCTTCAGCTGAGTAGGGACAACTTTGTTGCTCAGGTCCCCATTGGTTAAGGACCCAGTTTATCCCTGATGATCTCATTACATCAGGAGGGAGAGGTCCTGGGGTTAGTCGAGGAATCACAGAGGGAAGCGTAGGGCAATTTCAGAGAGCAGGAGCTGAAACCAAGTCCATCTAGGGAATGGGTCCCCTATTCCCCAGAAGCTGGAAGAATAAAGCAATGACTGCTGAAGGAGCAAGACCTAGAAAAATGGTGACACATAAACCCCAGGGCAGGGCAAAGCACACCTCAGGCTGTGAGGGGGAGCTCCTAGGACAGAGTCACTATCATTACCTGTAATATTAGAGCAAGTGCCTAAATTTGACAGATTGTGCTGGGGTCTACTGCTCTTTAGGAATTTGAGGTCACTGTTAGCAGATGTACTTATTTTTTAAATGAAATGGAAAGTCAAGACTCTTAATTTACGATACCTATTTTAGACCCTTTTTGAGAAAAATTCCACAAGTCAGACACAGCATATATGTGGACAAGAAGTATATCAGTAGGTATAGTGGGGTTTAGGATTAGCTCCTGTAAGGATACAGGCATCTACAGAGCAGTCTCTGTCAAATCAAGAGTGGCAGACCTGTACAGTTGTCCAAACCATCCTGCTTACAGACTTAGATATATCTCCTTTCCCACCCCCACTCCTATCCTTCTCCTCAACTCAGTAATTTCTTCCTTTTGAACAGGTTCATTCCCTTTCCTACTGTACTCTTGAGATTTTATTTTCTTTTTTAGGTTCTCACCCTAAGGAGACAATGCAATGTTTGCACATGTGGATCTGATTTATTTCACTTAAGAGTATGGTTTCTAGTCACATCCGTTTACCAATAAAAGTTTCACATTTACCCTTTTTATAGATCAATAATACTCCATTGTACAAATATGCCACATCTGGGCCAGTGAGATAGCTCAGGGGTCTAAAGCTCTGGCTTAGGCAATTGGCGGGGACTGTGGTTCAATCCCTGGCACCACAGGTTGCACTAGCGCTGTCCCTAAGATGGGCTGAGCTGGCCACAAAAGAAAAAAGAAAAGAACAAATATGCCATATCTTCTTTGTCCATTCCTCAGTGTATGGGTATTTGTGTTACTTCTGAGATTTAGCTATGACAAATTACAGTGCTATAAACATGGGTGCACATATATGACTGTAGTGTGATGTTTTCAGTTCTTCTGGAGAAATACCCAGGAGGGGAAGAGCTCTTTTGAATGGGCCATCCAAGCCTAGTTTTTGAGCAATCTCTATATTAATTTCAACAGTTGTTGTACCAGTCTACATTCTCACCAACAGTGAAGGGTTCCTTTTCCCCTTCAACCCCTCTAGCATTTGTTATTTGCAGACATCTGCTGGTCTATGGAAGGGAGCAGATAATGCTTCATTTGTTTTGTCTCCTTTTTTACAATTCCTTGTCCTCTTCTTCTTCTTAATTTCTTGCATTTTTTTTCTTTCTTTTTCCAATTTGCATGCATATATCTGGTAGTATGAATAACTAATTTGAATATAACACTATATAACAAATACTGTGAAATTCATATTAGTCTGTTCAGTGACATGCTGTATCATTTGTAATTTTTCTATTTTAATACTATTTTGTACTCTCTTTTAAAACCCCCAAAAAAGAGTGGCAGCACCCATATTTTTTCACCTCTATGTAGAGATGTTGTGTTTAAGGAGAAAGAACACCGTGGAACTCAGTGGTGATTGACCTAAACAGATGAAGATGTCAGGAAGATGGCTTACCACTGGGGCCAAGGGGCTCATGACCTGGGGAGGCTTTATTCCTTCCCAATATAGCTCCAGCTCCAGCAAAGTGGCTACCTCTTTTCCATAGAAATGTGATACTTTGATTGATCAGTGTTCCCTTCACCGTGACCCTGGGAGCAACACTCCAGAGGTTCCCCCCTGTCCTCCAGAGAACATGAGCTCCGTCCCGTGGTTGGGCTTGGACAGCTCAGCAGTGGCCTCAGCCCAGACATGCAAGTGATTTTCTTACATTGAATTTATAGCAACTGGTTGGAACTAGAAATACACTTACCCTGATATTTGTGTGTGTGTGTGGCTGGTACTCCTTTTGTAATTCAAAGAACCTTAAGGAGAGAGTGTGCCTGGGACCCAAGTTTGACCATCTTATTTTTTTATACCTTCAGAAATATGTGCAGCAAGCTTTCTCATACTGAGTCTCACCTGAACCTCAAAGAGGAACAGCTTTCTCAGGTGACTTATTTAGACTTTACTTCAGGAAAAGGGGTTCCCTTGACCAGGGGCTCCATGACCCTCAAGGTTGGGTTGGCAAAGAAAGTTAAGAAACATGCATGCACATACATGCATGCATGTACGCACACACACACACACACACACACACACATACAGGTTTTCCTTTAAGAGTTTATTATTTATTTTTATTATAATAAATTAGAATACACTTAAGTTCCAATTATATTAAAATATAAATATTACTGCATATCCATCTTATAATTTATGAAAATGCTGCTTAATTATTTAAAATGATTGACAGTGCAACTTTATAAACATCAAAAACAACAGATTTCTACTATGATTATATAGATCCTCTCTTATCTTTGGTTTCAATTTCCCTGTTACTAGCACCCCCAAAAAAATCACTACTTATCTTAACTGAAGACAGAAAAATCTGGGCGTGGTGGCACATGCCTGTAATACCAGCACTCGGGAGGCTGAGGTAGGAGGATCGGTGCGAGTTCAAGACCAGCCTGGGCTACAAAAGTGAGCTCAAGGCCAGCCTGAACTGCATAGCGAGACCCTGCCTCAAAAAGACAAAAAAAAAAAGACAGAAGAAAGATCACATTAACACAACTTTGATGGCACTATGTGTTCTACTCTAGTTCCGTGTCTTGTTCATAAGTTAAACTTAATTGTACATGTGTATGAATGTAAGCAAAACAGAAATAGCATACATAGGGTTGAGTACCATCTGCAGTTTGAAGCATGTAGAGGGGCTTTAGGACATTTCCACTTCAGGAAAGGGGGATTTCCATATAGATGTTGGGGAGAATACTGGAGGTGAAACAGCAAAGATATTATGGAAGAAAAGACAGCGTGCTGCTGACAATTGAAGGCTTCACTCTTCCCAGCCACCCACACCAAGCAACGTGTCTCTCCCAGCAAGCCACTGAGCCTCTCTTAGGCCCCGCTGCCTTGCCTGTATGCATGAGAACTGTACCACCCTATCTACATTAAGTACAGTCAAAACTTTGTGAAAGCTATTTATAATAATATTACTTTAATAATACAAATTTCAAAAGGCACAGAAGAGGACGAAAGCCGACTGAGACGGTCTGAAGAAAGGTGTGGGGCAGTTGCCTCGGTGCTGCTCAAGGACACGAGGTCAGCAGATCAGTCTTTCTCCAGTGTGTTTTCCCTTCAAAGCTGCTTTGTGATCTTTTGAATGGCCCTAATCACCTTTATTTCCAACTTCAAGGTTTACTTTTGAATAAGTTGTTGCTCTTAAGTGGAGTTCTGAAAGCGGTAAGTAGGTGAAGAAAGATAGTGAGGGACATTGGCAAGAACTTTGAATTTCAATGACGTTGAAAACCTTGATGAGTAATTTTTCACAAGACAGGAAGTACCTGGGCAGTGGTCAGATTCTGGATCTGCATTTGTTTAAGTATTTCAGGGCATTGGCTTCACAGCTTATGTGTGCACATGGAGATTCCACAAAAGGACAGCATGGCACTAGAGCCAGCCCAGGCAGCCCCAACATTCAGGACAGACGGTGTGTCCTGGGGCCACTGCACTCTGCCACAGTGACTCTTGGAGGCTTTATCTGGTTGCTTCTTGTGGTTCTCCACAGCAGATTTATCCTCGAAATTCCATCCTTGGGGCACACTCACCTCTAGCTGATCTTGTCCCTGCCTCCGTTTCCACCCATTGGTCAGTCAGGGCAGCCTAGGCTAATGCTGGCAGCACTGGAATGGGCCTCGAAAACCAACAGCCCAGTTTGGGTCTGGGTAATGGGTGGTGGGAGGTGATCTTCAGGGGAAAAGCAGGCAATGAAAAGGAATTAAAGGCTGCCATACTACCTCATATGCTTAACTATTCACAATGGGTCACTGATACTTAAGTAATCTGATAGTAGGATTCCCTCAATATATAGAAATCAAAACAAGGCTAACTCCAGGAAAAGAAAATATTTTCCCAAAAAAAGGCAATAATGCATAAATTCAGTTTTGCAGTGATTTTATTCACAAGAAACTACTAATATTGATACTTCCATTGATTTAGCTAAAAATGGGATCTAACTACAGGAAGTGGCAAAAGGGAACACAGAAATATTAAATTTTCATCTAGCATAACAGAAAATCGATAATGCCTGAGTTAAAAAATGGGTTCATAAATGTACTGGAAATACATATTATCCCCTTCATCTTACCAATTATAGAGCTCTATATTTCATGTTCTGAATTATCATCTTTAAAAGGTCTTGCTCTGCCAGCAGTGGTACAGAGCCAACAGGCACAGCAGCCTGTAGGCTAAGGGACATTGTTTCCAAGAACAGGTTCCAATCCCTACGTTTAGTTTATTCTTCACAACTTTTTATTAATTTAAATAAGCTATAGCTTTGTGATCATTATTTTTAACCTTTGTTATTCCAGAGTCAACAGATCACTCTGGGACCACCCTGCCATGGATTGCCTTCCTGTGGGGCTTGCGTTGTTAGTAGCCACATCTAATTTGCCAGTATCATTTTAATGAAATCCAGTAAAATAAATAAAGTAAAATGTCTTGACAAGGTTTTCATGCTATCATGGAACAGCAAAACCTTGCAATGTCTCCCAAGAACACATGAATGAGGGGCATTTTCACCGCTCACCTCCACCCCCATGTTGTAGAACTTTTTCTTCAATGACATGAGTCTGTAGAGCTAATCTAATTATGGTGTCAGTGACAACCTATATATAAAATAGGCAATGATTTATTTATGTATTTACTTAATTAATTCTGATATTAGAAATTAAATCCAGGGCCTTCACACTGAGTTGCAAACCCAGCCCCTTCTGTTCCTGTTTGCACATAGGGACTCACTAAATTGCCCTTCCAGACTCAAACCTGTGGTTCTTTGGCCTCAGCCTTCAGAGTAGCTGGGATCACAGGTATGTGCTACCATGCCCAGCAAATAATTTATTTTTAATGTAGAGAATAAAAAGAAGGTTTAGTGTTTTTGTGCTTCTCCCTAGTGACTCATCCTCCAGCCCCCTCAGGATAACCAAGAGCCCACCCATGGTTGCCTTCCAGGCCTTCTTTCCTGAGGTACCAGATAAAACAGTGGCCTCTAACCCTTGTGACAGTTTTTCCAGAGGTTGTGGTGACAGGATTGAAAGAGTGGCAGCCTGTACCCTCGCGTGAGTAATGCTCAGCCGGGTACCTACGAAGACTCAGTGCTCGCCCGTTGCTGTGCAGCCCTGCGTGTTCTGCAGCCTGGGGTTGGGGACCTCTGCTCTGAAGAAGGAAGAACACTGGCCAGTGAAGAACCAGCGCGATGGCTCTTTGGGGGTTATCGTTGTTCCACCTTAAAATTGCATGCGATTCTGTCTTCCACTTATGGGCATTATATCTACGCGTGTTTTAATAAAGCACGTTTAATGCAAACTCGGCCAAATTTGGTGGGAAATTATAGAGCCAGGTGGAGGAAGGCTTAAAGAAAGTCAGCTTTGAAGCACATCAAAAAGATAAAGGAATAATCTTGTCCTGCATTCCTCATGGAAGAGAGCCCTCTGCTGACCAAACTGTTCATTCTCTTGTTCCTAGAGCCTCTGGTTTCCTCATGATTTCAATAAAACCTTGGAGCAATCGTTTCTAAACCACAGTTTTAAAATTGCACAATAACCATGGGCTGCTTTTTGATACCGACTGTGTATAATCACCCAGCGAAGGAAAAAAAAAATAAAAATAAAAATAAAATAAAATAAAAAATAACAGCTACCTAGTGCAAAGGGACCCGCAGTCCCTGTGTCAGCCTGTAAGGGGCAGCAAAGACACCGTTCACAGTTTTGTTCCTTTCCGTTTTGCACTGATTTCATTTATCTTGTGCTGGAAAACCTTAGTTTAGAAACACGTAAGTAGGATAAGCGTGCCAATGGGACTCAGATTTTGTATTCAAGACACGGATACAAATAACAAGACGGAAGTTTAAAATTTAATGCATGAAGCGCGACAAGAGCTGTACAGAAAAGGAAAGATTTTTCCCAAGTTAGAGAGAGCTGCAGGGGCAGAGTGCTGGTGCTAAAATCAGAAGGAAAGAAGCGAGAAGGCCATTCTGAGGAGGGCTGTGAAACACCGACAGGCCAGAGAGGAAAGACTGCCGCTCGGGGCGGAAGCCGCGACTGGGAGAGCATTGATTTGGGCCGCCGTGGCAGCGCTAAACATATTTGCAGTCATAAACGTTGTAGTGATTTAAACCTGGAAATTCAGAAACGCGAACTGCTAGTTTGTTGGCATTTTACTTTATCCGTATAGCTTGATTTAGTCTCTTATACAGCAAAGAAACATTAAACCCTTAAATGTTTTCGAACAGAAACTGGCTGTGCCCTGGCTCACCCCTGCTCCACCCCGGGGCACTCAGAGACGTCCACTCTCAGTTCTTGCATGGATTTATTTCTGGATTTCTAAGGAGTGCACCTATATGAATTTTTCCAGATCTGGGGTATTACCAATCCATTTTCTGTTATTCTAAATGAAGACTTCGTTTTCCTCTGTTCTCTACCCCCATGCTTTCTCTTGCCATGCTCCCAGTAGATTGCTCCATTTTAGCTGAGTGAAGCCATCCAGATTGCCAAGTCCGTGGAAATAGTACTGACAGCAAGGCTCAAGTAGGCTACTACCATATTTTTTTCTTGCAAAATGTTTGGTCTTCCTGGAATAATAATCACCTTGCTTTTCTTTTTTTATTTTAAATAGGAAAACTCACAAAATTTCAAAACAAGACAAGAGGAAGGTAACAAGAGCTGAGGCACTGTGTATCATTATCTTGAGTAACTGAGCGTACAGGATGTGGGCGTCTAGTGGCCCAACCACTATTAGCACCAAACTTTCTTTTCAACAAACTAAGAGAAATTAGTAATATAGCTATCTTTTATGTAATTTTTCTTTTTGTTTTTCCTTTCTTTTTTCCATTCCTTCATCCCAGTTTCCCTTTCCTTTTGAAGTTTCTTTCCATTTTATAATCCGTACTGTACATTTAGGATCTTATTTGCTCTTTCAGCTTCTCACACTAGGGAGACAATATGGTGTCTACACATGAGAGTCTGATTTATCTCATTTATTAGTATGGTCTCCCGTTGCATTCACTTACCTATAAAAATCTCCAGTTTATCTATTTTTATACTCCGTTGTACTACTAAAAAAGATCACATCTTTTTTATCCATTCCTCTGTTGATGGACATTTGGATTGTTTCCAAGATCTGGTTATTATAAATTGTTCTGCTATACACATGGATATATATATATACATATATATATATTGCTATGGTGGGATGACTTTTTCTTTTTCTCTTTATGGTTTCCTATGCAACAAAACCTTTGTTTTGTCTGTATACCATTGTTTATATATCAGTACACTT
The DNA here is from genome assembly GCA_004027025.1 of Myocastor coypus. Classification (NCBI taxonomy): domain Eukaryota; kingdom Metazoa; phylum Chordata; class Mammalia; order Rodentia; family Myocastoridae; genus Myocastor; species Myocastor coypus. Next base: position 26,293 of record PVJA010005168.1, on the reverse strand, counting down.
TAAACATGAGGGGATTACATGGTTTGTTATTTTTCCTGGAAATCTTAATCCAAGTAGTCTTTATCTTCCTCACACAGTCTGAATTGGCTGTTTTTTAAGCTTGCTATAAATGTTCATCTCGGAACTTCTTCAGCCGAGTTGGACTGCCAGCTTCCTGGTCCTTCTATTTTCTCTTCATCCAGCGTAGTCTCTCATTTTCCTGCTATTTTCTTCAGGACATTCCAGTGGTTGTTTTCTGGAATCCTTGCCGAGGTACAGTCCCCACCCTAGCCAGGCTGACACAGCTGCCAGACTGAAGACAGTGAGAAGGACAGTGTGCAACCTCTGGGGCCAGGTTTCCCATGGTGAGCTGTGGCCCTGCCTTGCCATCTCGGGTCACTGATATCCTGGGTTGCAGTCAGCAGCTGTGTCAAGCAGATACCAGGCCAGCCAAGGTGAAGGAATCGGAAGAGCTCTGGTCCCCCAGCTGCCAGTCATAGGGAACTGCGAAGACATCCATCCGGGAATTTCTCCACTTCAGATTTGTACTGAGTTAATATCCTTACATGAGCAGAACAATGAACATATGAATACCTCCTGCTTTAGATGTGTTTATTCACTTCTGAGCAAGTGTGGGAAGACAAGGCATGATTATACCATCCTACTCTGCCACCGATAGCATAATGTAGTAAACTCAGGCAATGATCCACTTCTGCCATTTGTGTCTTTGGGAGGGAGCTGCTTCAGCTGCTGGTACCATTAAAGCCAGGAATGTAAATAAATCCCCGAATCACCTCTTCTGGGGTGGGCTGGCCAAGATACCCAGTAGTAACATATTTCTTTCTTTCTTTCTTTCTTTCTTTCTTTCTTTCTTTCTTTCTTTCTTCCTTCCTTCCTTCCTTTCTCTCTCTCTCTCTCTCTCTCTCTCTCTCTCTCTCTCTCTCTCTCTCTCTCTTTCTCTTTCTTTCTTTCTTTCCTTCTCTCATATTTAGTACAGGGCTTACAGGTCTCACTACGTAGATCAGACTCATAGTACTTCTCCTCTGTTCAGCCTCCCAAGCACTGGGATAACAGGGGTATGTCACCATGCCCAGTCTCACTCACCATCTCAGTGTGCCCCAGGGACTTGGCATGCCTAAGCAGGAGCTTTGGTTCACTGAGCTATCTGGCCAGCCCTGGTAACATCTTTCTTGATTAATTCCCTCAGCCAAAAAGTAGCCACCTTGGTCTGAGAATGAAGTGGACCATGTTCATACATGAACCACTAAGATTCCTCTCAGTAGCCAGGTGGTGCATGCCTGTGATCTAGCAGCACTGGGGAGGCTGAGGCAGGAACATCATGGCAAGTTTGAAGCCAGCTTAGGCTTTGTAGTGAGTTCAAGGCCAGCCTGAACTACATGTCTCAAAAGAAAAAAAAATTCCTGTTAATATAAATAAGTTTCCTGTGAAAAGGACATCTGGTCATGGGTGAGATGCCTAAACATTAGGTCTCCCACCAGCATAGAGAGGAATCCTCTGAAAGCACAATGTACACATCCATGATATGCTGTCAGATCTTTTGGTACCTCATCAAGGATAGAGCTAGAGTTTATAGTCACTCTCCCTAAGATGCTGTAAGACCAAGTTAAAGGAAATTATAACACACAGAAAATAATAACCCACTGTCAACAACAATGTTAGCTATAAAGAGGCAGAATAGGGGACCAGCAGGATGGCTCAGTGGTCTAAAGCGCCTGCTTAGGAAAGCTTAGGCGGTTGCAGGGACCGCGGTTTGGTCCCCAGCACCACATAATGCACCAGCCCTGCCCTGAGGGCAGGCTGAGCCGGCCATAAAAATAAATAAACAAACAAAAGTTCTGAAACAAGAAAAAAAAATTAAATTAAATTTTTAAAAAAGAGGCAAACACATCTCTAAAGAATAATCTGACCTTGAAACTAATAAAGAAGCTGTCTTAGTTACTTTTCACTCGTTGCTGGGACAAATACCCGACACTCAAAAGGAAGGAAGGAAAGGTTTATTTAGCTCACAGTTCGTGGAGATTTCAGTCCATATTCGGCTGGCCAAGGCTGAGTGGAACAGGGCAGAGAGAATCCAGTCCATGGTGGTGGAACAGCAATAAGATGGTGGCAGAGGCAGCCAACCAAACAGGGCAGCAGAGAGCAAAGTAACAGCTCTAGTCTGTCTCTCTTTATATTCCTATAAGGCTCTCTGCCTTAGGATATCCACCCTAGACCACACCCATAGTCCCAGCCCTACTCAGACTGATAATCCTATCAGTACTAAAACACATAATCCCAGTGACTCATGAGTCAAGTCTCAATCTATAGAAGTCCCCTCCTAATGACTACATGAGGCTTTGGGGGGACAACTAGACATAAACCATAACAGAAGTAAATTTACAAAGAAGGTTAAGCTGCACTTTGAACTATGTCTCCCCAAATGCATATATGGAAATCCTACTCAGGCTAACTCTTTGGGGAATAGATTTTTACTGATGTGAGTAGTTATGATGAGGCCAAACAGGAATGGGGTCAGCTGCTAACCCAATAGAACTGGTGTCTCATATAAAGGGAAAACTTTGAACACCAAAGTGCACCCAGGAAGAATGCACACAAATACCAAGGTAGAGATCAGGCTGACATTTCTACAAGCCCAGAATTACCAAAGATCACACATAAACCACCACAAGCATGGAACAAATTCTCTCTCCCAGCACTCAGGATGAGCAAATGCTGCCTAAACCTTCATCTTTAAAGGATGCATAAACATATCACATGTTGATCATCTTATTGCCCCCACAGCCCCTTCATCTTCAGTGCATGGTTTCCAGAACTGCAAGACAATAGATTTCTGTTGTTTAACCACCTAGTTTGCAATACTTTCTCATGGAAGCTCTGGAAAACTGCTAGAAGGGGCCTCCTCCTCAAACTGGAACTCAGGACTCCTCAGAGAACCGCCCCATGGCACCAGGTTAGTTTCCTGAACTGGTCCAGGTTAGAACCCTCTCTTGATCATAAATACATGAAACAGCTCCTGTACCAGTCAGCACTGACTAGAGAAACAATCTAATGCGAGATACAGAACTATATAAGGAATCACAGGATTGGCTCAGGATGGCCACCCATGGAGGCAGGTGTGGAAGAGCACAACAAGGCTGTCTGCGTGGGAGATTCCAGCGACCCAGTCAAAGTCTGTTGCTCTGTCTAGTGTCCAGTGAGAGTACCTATCAGGAGGCTGAGGGGATGTGACGAAGGGCACAAGGGTCTGCCCTGGAAATCAGGAGGTGAGGGCCAAGGTGAAGGTGGAGAGCGGAGTGCCTCTGCAGAACCAGAACCAGAAGCAATCCAACAAGGTCAGTCGTATTCCCTCAGGACTTACCCTGATGTCATGTACAGTGGTGTGTAGATCTTTTGTCAGTGTGAGCCATCTGGAGGAGTCACAGCAATTGCTTGACCAATTTGCTCTATGTGAAAGCCTGAGAGAATGTTTTCTCCCTAGGTGACTCTCCTTAGGCACACTGTACATTATCAGTCATTTTCCTCTGTAGCACCATAATCTCCTTGAACAGGAAATTTGGGACACCACTGAGTTACAGCATGTCACAGCACAGATTCTCTTATGTCCTGAGTCGTCACTGATCTTGAAGGACTAGGGCCAAAATATTGGCTATCCTTGTAGCCTTTCTTTTCCTCTATTTTTTTAATGTTATATAGGTCTTGCTTTATCTTGGTCATACCCATCCAGCAGATTTTATCACTGTAGCTTTGCAGTATAACTTTAGGTCAGGAATTATAATGTCTCCTGCCTTGTCTTTGTTGCCCAGGATTGTCTTTGTAATTCTAGGTCTTTTTTGGTTCCAAATAAATTTTAGGAATGACTTCCTCAGGTGTGTGAGATATGTTAATGGTATTTTGATAGGGATTGCATTAAATCTGTATAACATAACAATTTAGGGAGTATGGCCATTTTCACAATGTTGGGTCTTCCTATCCAGGAGCAGGGAACATCCTTCCATTTTCTGAAATCTTCTAGGATCTCTTTTTTCAGAGTACTGTAGTTTTCATTGAAAAGCTCCTTTACTTCTTTAGTTAGAGTAATTCCCAAGTATTTCATTTTCTTTGATGTGATTGTAAAAGGCATTGTGTCTCTAATTTCTCTCTCAGTGTGTTTGTTATCTGTGTAGAGGAGTGCTATTGACTTTTGTGTGTTGACTGTATCCTGCTACACTACTGAATTTGTGTATTACTTCTAGTAGCCTCTTGGTGGAGTTTTTTGAGTCTTCCAAGTAGATTATCATGTCATCTACAAATAATGATAATTTAAGTTCTTCTTCACCTATTCTTATTCCTTTTATTTCTCTCTCTTGTCTAATGGCTGTAGGTAATGATTCCAGAACTATATTGAATAGGACCACAAGGCATAAAACATAAACTTAGATTAGTATAATGAGCTGTAAAAGGCTTAAATAAGCAGTTTCCATCATTGCCAGTTTTGCCAATAACCCCCTGTGATTATGGAACATTGGATTATGCATAGAACTACTTTCTCTGAGTTCATTGAGGAGAAATATTTCTGTACTAATAATGATTAGAAAAATTATCATGCCTATACCCTGTGCTCTGTATAACTACTAGGAGGACAACAATATGTATTGTATCAAATACTAGAAATGTACTACTAACGTGTTTTGAAAAAAATAATATAAGAGAATAAGACAGAAAAAAATCCAGCAGAAAAGTCTAATCATGAAGTATAAAATGTAATTCCATATTAATATGTTGAGCTATAAAACACTCAAGTCAGCAATTTCTGACAGTGCCAGTTCTGCTGATAACCCACTACTATTATGGACTATTGGACCATAGTGGCTTATTTTGCTGAATTCATTCACCTACAATATTTTAATGGCAATGGAATACCCATCTCTGACAAAACAAAACAAAAAAGGAGGGAATATAAGTGAAGGAACATTTTGTAGTAAAAAATAGGATAGATATACAGCTACTTTCTGTTAGTTCAATAAGAAGAAAGATTTGTACTAATAGTGTTTAGACAAGATATCGTGTCTGCATAAACAACTACTGCAAAGAGAACAGTATGCAATGTATTAGTTATTGTAATTGTCCTACTAACGTGTGCTGAAACTGTCTCATTGGCATCTCTTGTTCATTGAAATTATTATTTTTTTAAAAGAACCAGAAGCGAGCCTTCCCTTTTTGTTTCCAGCTTACACCAACCGGGTGGCGGTCTTCTGTCTCCAGTGAATCCCCTCAGCCACACGCAAAACTAGGCTGATCTTGCTCAGTGGGTTGTTTTCTCCCTGAAACTGACACCTCAGGTAGCCATCACAGCTCACGTCTCTGGCTGGCAGCTGGCAGCTGGCAGCCGGCAGCCTTCTGAAGCTGCCAAGGCCAAAGGCTGTGGCTGCAGGGCATGGGCATGGGGCAGGCAAGACCTTGCCAGGAACTATGAGTCCTTTGCAGCTTGCTGGGGGACAGCAGTGGACGCACCCACCCTGTGCAGCTATGCAGTGGGTAGCAACAGGAAGAGGAGGGAGGAGCACCGAGGCTAGGAGAGGAGCACTTCCGCCTGTCTGCTCCATCCAAGGCTCTCTGCAACAGGAACCCATTCCTGGGGCTCAGTGCCAGAGGAGGAAGTGGGGAGCAGATGCTCGTTGGCTCTGTCACCCACACTTCCTACAGGTGTGTTGAAGGAATATGAGGCAGAAGGTGCTATTTTCTGAAAGATTGCTTTCCATCAAGGAAGCGGCTGGGTAAAGGCTGGGGTGCCTCAAGCCAGAGGGTACCTCAGAGACACAGAACAGTGTTGAGTTCTATGAGTCCCTCTGCTTATCAGGTGAAGCCATATTTTGCTTCTCAAAATAATGTTTGAACTGCACAATCTCAAGTATATAGAATTACCAATACATTGAGATACAGCAGGAGAATTTCTTTTTAAAAATCAAGCTCATACTGGTACTACTATGGAAATCATAGTGGAGATTCCCTAAGAAGCTAAGATTAGAGGTCTCATTTGACCCAAGTACTCATAGAAAATATATCATAGCTATATATATATATATATATATATATATATATGCCCATGTTTACAGCAGCAAAATTTATCATAGCTAAATCTTGGAAACAACTTAAATGTCCATCAGCTGAGGAATAGATAAAAAAAGATGTAGTATACAATGGAGTACTACTCAGCTATAAAGAAAGATAAGCTTGAGGCTTTTTTTTTTTTTTTTAGTAAATGGATGCAACTAGAGACCATACTCTTAAGTGAAATAAATCAGACCTACATGTGTAAACAGTGTGTTGTCTCCTTAGTGTAAGAAACTGAAAGAGTTCAATGAGGACTCAGGACATAAGAGAACCTGTGCTGTAACATCCTATCACTCAGTGGTTTCCCAAATTTTCTGTTCAAGTAGATTATGGGGCCACAGAGGAAAAGGACTGATGATGTATAGTGTGCCTAAGGAGAGTCACCAAGAGAGAAAACATTCTCTCAGGCTTTCACAGAGAGCAAACTGGTCAAGCAATGGCTATAACTCATCCAAATGGCTGACACTGACAAGTTCTATAAAGCACTGTACATGGTTTCAAAGTAAATCCTGAGGGAATTTGACTGACCTTGGGAGATGCAAAAGTTACATGTTTTGTTATACAGGTCTTGCTTTAACTTGCCCTTGACCACTCAGCAGGAAAGTTTAACCACAAGGCATAAAATGTAAAGCTAGATTAGTATGCTGAGCTGTAAAAGGCTTAAATCAACAGCTTCTGACATTGCCAGTTCTGCCAATAGTCTATTGTGATTATGGAGTGCTGGACTAGGTATACAACTACTTTCTCTTAGTTCAATGAGAAGAAATTTTTTGTACCAGTGTTGATTAGAAAAATTATCATATCTACATCCTATGCTCTGTATAACTACTACGAGGACAACAATATGCATTGTATCAATTATTGGGAATGTACTACTAAAGTGTTTTTAAAATGTCACATTGTTATTTCTCATTAAAAGTAATAAAAATAAATAAATACTTTTAAAAAATAAAAAGACAAGAAAAATTAAGATTTATTAAAAGCAAGTATTAATATTCAATTTTTGTCCACTCTCACATAGCTATATCTGTTAATCTGAGCAACATATTTGACCATAAAAATAGGTAATATGACAGCCATTGTTAATATGCTATTCTTGTTTTGAAAATCTGTAAAATATCTATGTTTGTATGTTGCCTGTATCTGTCTTTGTTTCTATTTGCATTTTACTTTGTTTTTATTCTTCAAAATAGAGTAGAATAAAATAAAATAAAAGTAAAAAAAAAAATAAAATAAGTAAATACAATAAAACTATATAATTGCTCAATCTTAGAAACAGGCTATATATGTCCATCAACAAATAAACTCAATTGATCAAAAATTGTGTTGTTTATATACAATGGACTTGAGACCATAATATTAAACCAAATAAATCAGACTTATGAGCTTTAGCAAAAAAAAGAAAAGAAAAGAAAAAAGAAAGAAAGAAATTGAAAGAGTAAATAAAATCTGAGTAGATAGTCTGAAAGGGAAAATGCTTAAAAAGGAAAAACAACTAGGATGGGGAAAAAGGAGAAAAGAAAAAATCAAGCAAAAAAAAAAAAAAAACCACACACACACACACATACACACACACACACACACACACACACACATGCAAGATAGCTAAGATAATTGTACTACTAATTTCTATTGGTTTATTGAAAGGAATAGTTAATACTTGATTGTTCGATCAATTTTGCTTGCCTATGTCTGGTAATCTCAACAAGTACTTTAAAGATAACAATATATGGACTGGCGAGATAGCTCAGCAGACTAAAAGTGCCTGCTTAGGCAAGCTTGCAAGTGCAGGGACCAAAGTTCAGTCCCTGGTACCACCAGCCAGGCAAGCCCCACCCCCACAGTGGGCTCAGCAGGCCAAAGTCTGGACGTAGTGGTGCGCACCTGTAATCCCAGTGCTGGGGAGGCTAAAAGCAGAGGATCACCAGGGGTCTGAGCTGTGTAGTGAGACCCTGTAACAAATACATTTTAAAAAATAACAAAAAGCAATGTAACAACTATCATTAATTTGTTATCATCTTGTTTAGAAATGTAGTATGTTTATGTTCTATTCTCTTTAAAATAAAAATTTAAGCTCATAATACAGTGTGATAGTGGTTAACTTTATATATGAACTTGACTGGATTATGGGGTGCCTTGCCGGCTAGTGAAATATTATTTCTGGTTGTGTCTGTGGGTGCTTGCCAATGAAAAAAGGTCTGAATTAGTAGCCAGAGCACAGAAGATATCCCTGCCCGATGTGGGGATGAGGAATGAAAGCAGGAGGAAGGGGAGCCCACCACCTCTGCCTGTTTGACTGAGCCAGGATGCCCCTCTCTTGCCCTTGCAGGGGCAGATGCCATTAGCCCTTGGTTCTCAGAACCACACTGTCAGTGTCCCACAGACTCCATCTGGAAGGTGGCAGATCATGATTTCTCGGCCTCCACAGGCCTGTGAGCCCATGTTGACACTGGGGCAGAGATGCCCAACATGGCTGGCAAGGCAGGAAAGTTCGGAAGCTGGGTCCTGACTGAAGGAGAGACATTCACACTCACCCACACACATGTCCATTTGTACACACATGCACACACACACTCATTTTGATTTTCTAGAGACCCCTACCCCTCAGAGCACACAAGTCCTCTTACACCAATACCCTGGAAGTCAAGCTCTAGCCTGTAGCCCATGACTCACATAATTATACACTGCAGGGTACCTGATTGGAGGACCACCTGACCAGCTCTCACTGGAGGAAGAGCAACTGTCTCTATTTTTACTGAGTCTGGCTCTGTTTCCTTGTATTGATATGTAAGAGCTGGCTAGAACTTTTGTTTATCCTCTCAATTGATCTTAAACAATGTATATTGGTCTAGCTGCGGTGTTGGTGATAGTCTTTGAAGGTGGTAGGCTTGTCTCCCTGGTAACCTACACCTGCTGCTCCTTAATGTGAGCCAAGTTGTGACAGGCCGAAGAGCCAATGCTCCGCGCTGCCAGCTGGGAAGGAGCCTCGAGACAGAGGCTATGACTTCCTGGGACTTGAAAGATTACATCAAAGCTGAAGCCGGGTGTGGTGGCGCACGTCTGTAATCCCAGCACTCGGGAGGGTGACGCAGGAGGATCGGTGCAAGTTCGAGACCGGCCTGGGCTACAAAAGTGAGCTCAAGGCCAGCCTGAGCTGCATAGCGAGACCCTGTTTCAAAAAGACAAAAAAAAAAAAAAAAAGCTGAAGCACCAGACTACCCAAAACATTAGATACTACCTAAATAGCCTCATGCAGATCACTCTCTCTGCATATCCTCTGCAAGTGGCAGGTGTAAATGTAGCTCAGCTCACAGTATTCACTGCCTCCCACAATTCTCAGTCTTTCCTCCTCAAACCACTCCTCCACTGAATAAAGCAGGGTGAGGCCTTGGATCGCTCTCTTTGTTCCAGAGAACCATCTTTGTGGCTGGACTTAGAGCCCCTTGACTCCCCAGTAGTTATAAATATGTTTTAGTGTCATTACTTTCGCTGTGGGTCGCATGGGAAGTGGTAGATTGGAATTACCTTGGTGAGATTCCAATGATGTAACTTTGGGATTACAAATTTTGACTTCTCGGATCAAAATGAGGACCTTAAAGGGACTCCTACGCCTGAGGCCCAGTGAGGCGACATGGAGATACCCATGGTTGTATCAGTGACTCCATAGGCAGCACTGTTACCCACACTTGTACTCATAATTAAAGAAAGTGACACATTTCAATTAAAGGCTAGTGCAGAGAAGAGACACGGTTCTGTTACAGTGTGAATTCTGTGCTGAGGATCCCTGTGTCGGGACCAGCCCGGTGCCTCGGCCTACCAAGCGGGTGTATTTGAGGCTCTCATGAGGGAGACACCACCTGAAGACAGGAGCCAGGCCCTCTGTGCACACAAGAAGCCACGGGGGCAGCGCTGGGCACCCCCGGGGGATGAGCCACCCAGAAGTCCTCCCACTCCTTCTGTCTCATCCCACAGCGTTGCTGTCTGTAGAGGGAGGCGTGCAAGCCCCTAGTGCGTGTGTCCTTCACCATGGGGAGCACATCTGGATGCACGGTTACACATTGCCTGATGCTGCCGGCAGGGTCCTATAGATCCACCGACACTGCGCTGAGTCCGTGGAATAGGAAACGCCTGTGCATTTGCACCGATGTCACTGGAGAGGACCGCTAACTTTGCACTGATCACGTGGCTGGCGAGGGTCAGGCAACAGGCTTCCCTTGCTATCACCTGCTACCGGGCTTGTGACCAGAATCCCAGAGGCAGGTGCAGGAGAGACCAGCGGAGAAGGGCCAAGGCTGGCAAGGGCGGTGCAGAGCTCATACAGTTCTTCATGTCCAAGGCTGCTGCTCATTTGCTTTTGCCCATCCCACTCTGCTCCTGAAGAAGAAGGACAGTTTAACGGTGCTGCCTGCTTTCTCGGTGTGTGCGGCAGAGCACTGGCACATTTCAGGCACTGGGCCGGATGCTGGGGAAGTAGTGGTGAATGCCAAGTCCCTGTGCTCCAGGAGTTCTGTCTGGGAACAGATACTGGTAGTAGGAAGACAAGCACCATAGCAGTGTGGGCACCATACAACTGTTCCTCAGCCCATGAGGGATTCTGTCCAGATAAACCAATTTTAAGTTGAAAGCATGATGTCAAAATGTATTTAAACACCTAACCTGCTGAAACTCCTGGCTTAGCAGCCTGTAATCCCAGTACAGGGGAGGCTGAGGCAGGAAGATCACCATGAGTTTGAGGTCAGCTTGGCCTATACAGTGAGTTCAAGACCAGTCTGAACTATACAATGACAACCTATCTAAAAAAAAAAAAAAAAAAAAAAAAAAAAAAAAAAAAAAAAAAAAAAACAAAGAAAAGAAAAAAAAGTGCTCAGCACACTTCTGTTTATTTACTTGTAGTTGGGCAAAACCTTGTAGCATAAGAACTATTTTATAGTAAACTGCTGAGTATTTCCTGGGATTTACTGAGTACCATACTGAGAGTGGAAAGTAGAATCATATAGAATATGTTTTATGCTACCATAAAGTTGAAAAATCAGTAAGTCAGATCAGAGTAAACCTGGGAAGTCTGCAAAGACTCTGTCATCTGCCCCAGTGCAGGGACACAGGAGGACCTTTTCTTCCACTTGCAAGAGACTCCACTTTTTAAAAATGGCAGGCCAACTACTTGAACTACTAAAATGAAACCCTCTAAATGTCGAGCTCTCCTTTTTAGTGTTTTCACACTATATAGAATGGAAGCAACAACCAGCAAGCCCAGGGGAAGGAGGGCAGGCTGCGACACTGGTCATCACCCAGAAAGCTCCCGATCCCAAGACCTGTACTCCAAGACACCTTCTAGCTCAGCCTCCTCACCCACTAAGGTCAATAAAAACAACAAGAACTAAAAGAGAAGGATGAGGCGGCGTAGAAACCCCCTGTGCATCACTGTCTTAGTAACTATTCTCCTTGCTAGGACAACATACCCGCCACTGACAGATAAGGAAGGAAAGGTTTATTTAGGTCACAGTTAGTGGAGATTACAGTCCTTTACTCAGCTGGCTGTAAGGCAGAGGGGCACATGGGAGAGGGCAGCAGTTCATGGTGGTGGAAAACAGCAAAGAGTCAAGGGATGAGCAGCAGCTGAGGCAGCCTCTGCCCCTCCTTACATCTGTATGTAGCTTACCCACTCCAGGGCTGACCTAGCGCTCACAGCCATGGACTCTCAAAGCTGCCTTACGACTGCATGAGGCTTTGGGGTGACACTAGACACTAACCATAACAACCATTTAAATTGAAGACTAACGCTGGGTACCTTCCCTTTGAGAGATGTGAGCAAATGCATGTCTGGTGGATGACAGAAACAGTGACAGTATCCCAGGCTTCAGAGAAACCATCAGGTAGCCTGGCCTACTGGATGCCACAAGGAAATGAGGGCCGTGCCAGTGTGGCACAGTGCCTGTTCCCTGGGAAACTCTGCAGAGGGAGCTGTAGGGCTCAAAGCTAACGAGGTTGCTCTCCCACTGATGGTGGTGACGGCTGCTTGGTGAGGCCCCTTGGTGTCTCTAGGGGGGATATGAGGGAGAAAAGCCAGAGCCAGTGGCTTAGATACTTGCACAGCTAGCCACCCTCATGACACCCAAGTCATGAACACATGTGTGGGGGTGGCTGTGACAGCATCATGAGCACTGGCAAGTCACCTCTCTTGTCTGCCAAAAATGAGAGCAAATTAATGATCCAGCTTGTACATGTTTAGAGCATAGTATGAGCAAAGCCAGCAGTCCTGCGTCGAACATGCATTTGGCCTCACCCTTCTGGGCCTCAAGAAAATTATTTAATTGTGATTTCTTAATTTTTTGATTTGTGAAAAATTATTCTCCCTGCTTCCTTGGGAAAATGTCCTGAACACACTGTCTAATGTATTTTCTATTTTTGAAGGGAAAAATATCAGAAAAAAAAAATTCTAGCACAGTGTTTGTAACATCTTCCACCACCAAGCAACACAAACCCTTCATCAAATTGTCGTCTGTGGGCAATGTTCTTAAGCCTCCAGGCAGCCAGGAAGGAACCCTGGACAATGAGAATGGGATGTCCTCCGGACCCACAGTGTCATGTGTCCTGTCGCCACATGAGAATTCCTATGGCATGCCTCCCCGCAAAGCCCGATTCCACACATTCAGAGACGGGACCAGGCAGGAAGCGCCTACTGCCAAAGTAAATGATCCCCACCCTGGGGTGATGCCAGGGCTCTGGACTTAAACCACAGCTGCAAGGGCTCTTGGAAAACTTCTGCAGAACTCCCCTAGGAAGGCAGAAGAAATGTGCACCCCTGCCTCTGTGTCCAGCAAGACATCCCTCAATCTGCCCCGAAAACCTATGCTGGCTTTACCCAGAGCTGAAGCCCTGTGCTGTGAAAGTGGTGCTCTGTCCCCAAGAGGCCCTCCACAGGCCCTGCGAGAATTCTGAGGCAGGGACCCCAATCCAGAACCAACACTGACATTTTTGCCCAAGTCTCAGGTTCTAGAAGTGGGACAGCTTTTCCTGACTCCTGATCTCAACCTTGCCCTACTCCCCCCCACCCTTGCCCACTGCTTCAGAAACAGTCCCGTGAGCAGATTTTCAACTCAGCACATGAAACAAAAGCCAAGAGCAGGTTCAGCAGAGTTCTGCGAGGCTGGCCATACACAAAACACTGGAAAAAGACTGAAATGAATCTCAGAAGCTACTCAAGAAGACAGGAGCCTTTGTGATCGCATTTCTGATGTTCCAGGGTAACCTTGACACGGTACCCCTGACTCCAAAAACAGAAGTTGGCTCTGGCCGCTGTCCCTGAGCCCACCATTTCCCATGGGGAGGCTTTCCTGGGCCTGTCCTTATAGACAGCTGTGACAGACAGAATTGAGGGGACCGTGTGGGAGGAAGGGGAGCTGCAGGAGAGGCCAGGCCAGGAGAGGACCCTGGACCTGCTACTTGACGTCACTGAGTTCAGACCCAAGCCCCACTGTGCAGCCAGCCAATGCTCCTGCTCCATGCAGTCAGGACTTTCAGAAGCCGCCACCTAAAAAGGATCAGCAGTTCTGTACTAGGTTACCTGCCTGTCACCCGGTGTGGTGACTTTAGGAGAACACTGAAGTGACTCTTAAAAAGTAGCGGGTGAGCCGGGTGTGGTGGCGCACACCTGTAATTCCAGCACTTGGGAGGCTGAGGCAGGAGGATCAGTGCGAGTTCGAGACTAGCCTGGGCTACAAAAAATGAGCTCAAGGCTAGCCAGAGCTGCATAGCAAGACCCTGTCTCAAAAAGACAAAAAAAAAAAAAAAAAAAAAAAAAAAAAAAAAAAAAAAAAAAAAAAAAAAAGAAAAAAGAAAAGTAGTGGGTGTTGATGACACTAGGGCAACTTGGGCCAGGAAGACCCATCTCCTATGGCTTTTGTTACACACAGCAAGTGCATTTGACTAGGCCAAGTGGTCACCTGGGAAAGAGAGGTCCTCCAACCGTTTTGTTTTCTAGAATGTAATGTGATTGTCACTTCTTAGACACAGATGGTTCCAACAAGTAACACTCCAACTCCAATTATGAACCCAACCCAGGGGAAAAGTGGGTCTACATTGTCACCTGAGCTCTCCCTCCTCCCACAAGGACCACTTGGGGCTGGTTTGGGCAGATAACTCACTTCACAACAGCTTCCAGAGTTACTGCTGGGACTCCTCCTGCACAGAGGTATGCTATGGGGCTGAGTGTAAACCCCCATTGCAGGCTTTACACCCTGGACCACATCACAGCTGGCGAGACAGGGACAGACCTTTGTCTTTCCTTAAAATGAAGTGCCACTATGGTTTTGGGAAGAAAAAAAAAAGGGGACTATAAAGTAAACTGAACTTCAGGGGCACAGTTTTCCCCAATGGCACTGTTGCAAAAGCAATTCTAACACTGGGAAATTGTAGCATGTCAGAGCTGACTGCCTCTGCTGGCTTTAATCTCAGTTCACTGACTGGCAGCAAGGTAGGCTTCTTGCAATTGGAGAAAACCTGCTATTCTGCAGCGATGCTTTGCAGGCATGTCTTAAGAAGAGATAAAGGACACCATAATTTAGGAACCTGGAACTGAAGCAGTTACAATAAAGAGAAGAAGATGGCCTCACCTTGGCCAAGGAGATCAAACTGGTTATTTTTGGAGATGTAACAAACTCACAGCTGTTAGTGTTCTCTACTTTCTGTGACTTGTCTTTTAGATCGAGGTTATATTTAAGGAAACTGAGGAGTACACAGAAGAGACAGCCAAGTGCCATTCAACAAAACTTCAGCCAGCTGGGACTTTCTGACATGAGTTATCATGTATTTATTTGGGAGAAACAGATGCTTTGCAAGTTTAGGCTGTGTCTGGGCCCTTCTCTGAGGGTTCCTCCATGATCCTGAGAGCAGGTGTTCTGTGAGGGTGCTGTGAGCTGGGCAGTGAGGTGGTGTGGACTGAGGTGGTGTGGACTGAGGCCACTTCCTGCTTGAGGAAGCTGACACAGGATAGTGGGAGTCGCACAGGCCAAGAAGGAGAGGCAGGGAGAGAATTTTAGGCTGAGAAAGAAATTTAAGACAAAACAGATACAGGAATCCATGATGGAATATTCCAGTGATAACACACAGCTCCAGCACTGGGACAGGGAAAGGCTGTAGTGTGGAGGGCCTTGCAGGATCTTTCAGGACAAACTGGTATTTGCAGAAGAGTCTGTAGTAGGTCAGAGATCTGTGTATATGTGGAGAACCAAGAGCCACAGAGGTCCGTGCTTTGCCAGATCTTATGTACTCCCTTTTACTATGTCATCTACTGCTGAAGAGAACAGGTATTTCCAGCAAACAGTTTATTGTTATCAGGTGAGCAACGGTGTTGGGGCTTCCTGGTGGCATTTGTGGAGCTTCTGATTGTCCTCTGGTGGAGAAACACATTCTTCCAACTTGTGATCCTGCCTGCATGCCTTTCTACTCTCATTATCGTCCCAAAGCTGGGCACTTGACTGCCTGGGCCTCATTGGCTCAGACAGGGTCCCATGCCTGCAGAGGAAGCTGGTCACAGCTCTCTCAGTTACATTTCTTGCATTGCTGGGACAAAATACCCAACATCCAAAATGAAGGAAGGAAAGGTATACTTAGCTCATTAGTGGAGGTTTCAGTCTATACTCAGCTGGCTCCAAGGCAGAGTGGAACATGGCACAGGACAGCTGTTCAAAACGGCAGAAAATAACAAAGAGCCGAGGGAGGGATAGCAGCTGTAGCAGCTAGCAAGCCTCTCCCCTCCTTATATTTTTATGCAGATCTGGGGGGGGGTAGCACTCATACCCATAATCCTAGCATTGGATCAAGAATTAATTACAAACTCTAGAAGCCACCTCAATGACTGAATGAGGCTTTGTGGGGAACAACTAGACACAACTAGACCCAAGCCATAATACACGCCATGACCTGGGATGGGAAAGAGGAAGCCAAACCAAACAGATTGTGTCATCAGGCAGCAAAGTGTGGCTTCTGGGTGGGGTCCACCAGGCCAGTGGGTGTATTCTGCCATGAGCCTGCCATGAAGAAGCTACCTAACATGGCAGGCAGAGCAAGTGTCTTCCTCCTCCAGAAGCCCTCACATTGTAAATGAAGTTAGTGGTTCAGTGAAAATGCCAAGTTCCAGGGCCATTGTCTTGGAGGAGATCAGTTCCTAGCCCTCACAGGCAGCAGCACAGCCCAGCGAGCTTGAACCACCCACTGAGGCTCAAGTCAATGGGCCCAGGGTGCAGCTTATGCCCCTTCCTCTCCAAAGGCTCCCAGTGTAATTGTGCGTGCGTTGGATGTGTCAGCTGTGGCCAGATGGTCAATCACACTCGGAAAGTGCTTCGTATATGCAGGCCAGCCTAAGGAAGGAGACCATCTTAGGTGGGCCTGATCCACCTGTAACAGCTGAGCTGCGGAGTCCCTGATGAAAAAGAAATTCTGCTATGGCTAGCAGCTTCAGCCTATGTCAGAGAACCCGTCTGCCCTTCCAGGTGGCCTAGCTCTGTGGATCCCACACTCCATCAGCCAGTTCCAAATTAAATGAACCAACTCTGGGCAATGCATCTCTAAATGCCTTCCCCCTGGCTCTATTTCTCTGGTGAAGCCCTGATGCATAACATCACAAAATGTTTATGTACACCCGGATGGGCACTAGGAAATTATTCAGCATAGTAGTTCATCCGAAAGACACCAGAAACAACCCCAGGTCCGACGTCCTTTCTTATCCCTCTGGTTGCTGTAGCAGTATTCCTGCAGCTGCCAGGCAGGGACCACAGCATCTCCTGCTCAGACCTCTCGCACAGGTCGGATGTGCTTGGCGGCCTGGAACGGAGGCGTTATATGGCGGTGGCGGTGGCGGCGCTCCAAGGCGGGCCATTGCGGCCGCGAGCAAGGAAACGCCACGCGAACAGTTGAGGACTTTGTTCAGTCTCCTGTCCTCCGCCCGAGCGCTCAGCCAGTCCTACACTGTGCAGGAAACCGCGGGGACGCAGCTGTGCTCATAGCGGGGCAGCGACGAGCCCCAGTGCTTAAAGTGGACGGCGAGTTCTAGTAGACGCACATTCTCATCCTCCCAGGCCTAGGATGCTTTTGTGGGAGTTTTGGTCACGGGACACTGGAAGCGTCGTGGCGACCCGTCTCTGCTTCCACCCGCGCAGTCGCCTTCCGGGCTGGCTCTGCCGCGGCTGCGCAGTACACTCCCCTCCCCAGCTTCAGTCCAGCAGACTAGTGCCCTCTGGTGGCCTCATGCCGCAGTACCGGCTGCCTGTGCAAGAGCTGGTACTGACAGGAGGGGAGTCCTGAGGGTTTGCCATGGCTTTCCAAATCACGGATGCGCACGTGCTCCAGGTAACCTCTGATGGACGGAGGGACCTGACGTTGCGCCTGTTTGCCCTGCCGCTAGCCATCCGTGCACGATTTCAGCCGCTCGCCTCACTTCTAGGTCTTTGGCCCCTCCACCTACAAGACAGGATAAGTGCTCTCTAGTTTTAACAACTCGGATTCCAAAGGGCCTGGGATGGAAATCGGAGGTTCCCCGAACCTTCAAAGTTGGGGCAGAGGAAGATGAATCAGCCGAGTGCAGGCAGGTCTGCTCTGGGCGATCAGAACTTGGGTCCCCCTCCCACCTCTGGCTGCAAGCAGAAAGGAAGAACAGACAGGGGCGAAGAAATCTTTTCAACACAGTGTTGGCTGGGAAAACCAAGAGAGAAGTGAGGATTGCTGAGATAAGGGCAATGGGCTGAAAGAGAAATGTTCAAGGAAAGAACGGTCTCCACTGGCCTAGCTGACAGATTTTTCTCCATGGACAAAATGAACAAACTGCTTTAGCTCCTTAGTGCAGAGGTCTTCAGTCTGGGATGCTTAGCACAGCAGGGCGGCTCGGGAAGGACGTCTGCGCCCAGGTCAGGGCAGCTCTAAGCATGCTGTCCTTGCTTGTCCTGCCAGGGCTCTTTTCCATCTCTTTTCTCCTTAATGCTTCTTTCCTCTCATTTGTATGGGGGGGGGGCGTTTCAACAGATTATAAACTTAGCAGAGTATAAAAAATTCCTGGGGCTCTGGACAGGCCGGCAAACTGAAAATTGGTGTTGTAAGATCTTCTAGGACCAAGGAAGATAAGCAGCCCCCTGCCTGCCATCATCCATCTTAGGAGGGACATTTCCAACTTAAAATTTTATAATTGATTATTTATCAAAAAGACAACACAGCTGTGCGTTGCTGCATTGATGACAGTAAGCGTGACAAAATGAAGGTTTACTCTGCAAAGAATATAACCATAGGAAATGTAGTTTGAGGTCACGGACATTTTTATTATAGGAAAATATAGGATGATCAAAAAGATACACATAAAATTGTTGCACCAGGATAAATCTGTGAAGGGATTTAAGTGAATAATAGGGCTTCAAGGAGAAAAGGGACCAGAGTTTTTAAATTGCTTGTTTTTTGTGTGGTTTCAGTGAGCGACTGGAGGTGCCAAATAGCCATGCAGTTATTTTATACTTTAAAATAACATTGGTTGGGAGCTGGGGAGATAGCTCCGTGGCACACTGGCGGTACAAGGTTGTGAGTTTGAGCTCCGGTCCTGCGAAAGAAAGAGAGAGAAAGAGAGAGAGAGAGAGAGAGAGAGAGAGAGAGAGAGAGAGAGAGAGAGAGAGGGAGAGAGAGAGAGAGGAAGGCTGAGGGTCCCTTGTTGCTGGGGCTTCATGGACTCCCAGGCATCGCGATTGGCACCACTTGGCGCCAGCCCTTCATGTGCTCAACTTTTAGCTCAAGAGCTTAATAATTTCACTGGTAGGAGTCTGAATCCCCCGGGTGGGCTGTGCTCACACTCAGAGGCAGATGGGGACACATCTGAAACTACTCATACCAGGATTCCTTAATAAGGAGCAGGTGCAGTTTCCCCAAAGGAATGCAAACAAGGCAACCACCAGCAGGTTCCTGGGGAAGCGTCGAAATGGGAGGGAATGACAGCTGCGGCTGCCCAAAACAGGACCCTGAATTCAAACAGAATTAGACAGAATGATGTGTTTTGTGTGGCACAAACTAGGAGGAAAAACTAGATGAAGATGTGGCAGAATTTAAGTGGGCTGCAGGATCCAAAAAGAAGGTCCAACGCATGGATGTCCACCCAGGGGAGGGGCAGGGACTTCAGCGCCATGGGCTTCTGGGTTCTGTTCTCTCATTTGTTATTTTCTGCTTTTCAGGACTTTGTGTTGTAACAGTTTAATATTCTTGGTGCTCTTGGTTAACAGTCTAATATGTGCTTATAATCCACACAACTTTCATAACATTAGAAGGAAGGTAACATATACAGGAGAGATTTACTCCTTACAGTCCTGAAGGCTGACAAGCCTGAGGCTGAGGAGCTGCATCTGATGAGGATCTCTCTGCCACATCATCACGGAGGAAGGCATCAAATATCAAGATAAAGTGTCAGCTCCCTTTGTCCTTCTTGTAATGCTATTAATGTCGTTGTGTTCCCACCCTACATGATTTCATATAATCTTAAATGGCCCCCCAAGACTGTATCTCCAAATGTCACTAAAACATGCACTTGAGGATTAAGTCCCAACACAGGAACTCAAGCCATAGCATCAAATAAAACTTAAAATTCCCTTTTCAGAGAGTTCTCTGAAGGAGTGCTGTTGGAGGGGCTCTGGATGAGGCACTGGAGCACTTCCAAACAATGTCATCCATAGTGCCCTGCTGGAGGACCCATTCAAATGGCCTTTCATCCTCTTCCACACCTGTGCACACACACACACACACAATCTCAGGCCAGGAAGTAATATGTGCTTTGCCACAAGAGGCTCCTCATACCCAAAGGGAAAGAAAGTCAAATTATAAGGGCTCCAAAATGAGCTGTATAGCTAAAAAGTCATTAGTAAGTGACCATCTGTTATGGTTTATGTCTAGTTGTCCCCCCCAAAGCCTCATGCAATCATGGGGCGTGGCTTCTATCGATTGAGACTTGATTCATGATCCCTGGGATTGTTTTAGTACTGATGGGATTATTGGTCTGAGTAAGGCTGAGACTATGGGTGTAGTCTAGGGTGGATATCCTAAGGCGGAGAGCCTGAATGTAATATAAAGAGTGACAGAGAGACAGACTCGAGCTGTTGCTCTCAACTGCCTTGTTTCGTTGGCTACCTCTGCCACCATTTTGTTGCTGCTCTGCCGCCATGAACTGGATGCTCTCTGCCCTGCTCCACTCGGCCTTGGGCCAGACAAATATGGACTGAAACCTCCAGTAACTGTGAGCTAAATAAACCTTTCCTTCCTTCATTTCAAGTGTTGGGTATTTGTCCCAGCAATGAGAAGTAACTAAGACACCATCTTCTCTTGTGTACTTTTCCTTAACCAAGTGTGTACTTTTTAGAATGCACCACAGGTCCCCATCTATGAAAGGGTTTAGGCACATGGAGAATGTGGTCAAAATTTGTTAGGAATGTAGGAAAAATTACTCTGCTTTCAGTTGAACTATTAAATTGTATGGGTCAGTGCAAGAAAAATACAAGCTGAGGTTTCTGGTAGGCTGCTAACCCTCGAGGTGAACCTTTGTTCTAAGACATGTAATATCTCCACTTGCAAAACAAGTTGAACCTAGCATGGAGCTCCCCTTAATGGAATCCACCAGCAGGCTTAAAATATTCTATTAAAATTTAGAAAAGACATAGCATAACAGGGGGCAAGCTCAGTGGCATAAGTGCCCACCTGGCAAGCGGAAAGTCCTGAGTTTGATCCCTGGTACTGTAAATAAACAAACAAATAAATATTTTTTAAAAGTCTTAAAGAACACATAGCTATTCCACATGACACATATGTAAGTTATTCGTAAGAGTTTTATAACAGCAAAATGTTATGTATTGATTGAGTTAAACAAACTACTTGCATAATAGATTTATTACCCAGCCTTCAGCAAAATGGAAGTGAGTTAACATGGAGGAACTCCCAATGTTTCAATTTATAAAATATGTATGTGACCAGATTTGTAAGTAAGTATGAACATTTCTAAGAACCTACGTAAATGCTATTATGATAGCTGCCTATAGGGGAAGGAATAAGATAATTCACAGAAAGGAGGAGTTCCTCAAGTATATTATGTATTAATTTCATAATACCTTCCATCAGTAAAAATGTGTCTTTGGGGCTGGAGATGTAGCTCAGTGTGCCCAGAAAACACAGCCTCAATTTGATCCCGGGGACAACTAGAAAGCCTCTGTGCACTTGTGGTATGTCAACAACAACACATTACTGTCAGGGTGACTAATTTCTAGAAATCCTAACCTCTCTCTCTCTCTCTCTCTCTCTCTCTCTCTCTCTCTCCATAGATTACTTGGTTTGGGCAAATCACTTAGGTGGCCTCAGAGCCTTCATTTGAAAATGATAGCTTAGAAGACAGGTAACTTCCACAAATCTTTGCAGTCTGACATGCACTGATTATATGACTCAGATGCCTATTTGGGAAAAAAAATGCAACAAACTGGCCAGGACAACCTGGGTGTTTGTTAGTGGATGTGTTGTGTTCATGTGGTCAACGTAACAATTTACAACTACAATTTCACAGTATATTTCATTTCTTAAAAACACATTTTAATTTCCCTTTATTCATACTCTTCCATCCTTGAAATACCCCAAGAGCAACCAAAGCAACAGATTCAACTGAAGAAATTTATTTACTTATTTTCTAGGTACATAGATGACATAATTATAGACAAGTTTTTGATATATAGGAAAACCTTTCTGTCCACCTTTCCTTTTGCTAAATGAATCATCACAATAATTTTTACAGTTTTTAAAACAATACACAGCTTTCTTGGGCTGAAGCAATTGCAAGAACATATCGGTACTGGTATATTACAGCTACTTACAATGTTTAAGAACAGCAATGGAGAAAAATAAGTTATTTAAATATTGATTTCATATACAGAAAGTGCAATGTTGTTAGTTGTTATATAACTTGCTTGACAGTTTTTTCAATTTAAAATCAAGATGCATTGGACTCAGATGACTATACTTTTTTCTGAACATAATGTAGTACGCATGTGCAGGAGTGACTTGGTGAATTGACCTCTCTCACTGCAGTTAGGGAAATGAACTTTGCTATATGTCAAGGACTGATGTCTACTAGATAGATCACTTCTGGCTTCAACTATACCTGGGGTAAAGACAGAGAAAAGTGCCTCTGAGTAAGGCAAGCTGTGAAGAAGTATTTGCTTTCAGTTATTTGGGAATGTAAGTGTAGCTAGGACTGGCTGCACTTCCTTCTGGGCAGCTGTGACATCACAAATAACACACAATGCCTTGTATACCTACCTGAGCCAAACTGCCTTTCCAGGTTTCTTTTGTGCTTTCCAAAGACAATGATTTTTATCATTACTCAAATTCTGCATCAAATGCAACTGATAAAAACTGGATATTGCTAAAACCTACCACCTTCAACACCCAAAGGCAGTCCTGAACCATCTTGATCAACCATCACACATTCAGGCTTTTCTCAGATCAAATTAAAAATTTAAAACAAAAGACCAAGCAAACACTAAAGATAGTTTTAAAATTGTTTTTAAAAAGTCAAAGCCAACCTAGCTCCTTCAAATCAGACGCTCATGCTAAAAATTATTTGTGGTCCCTGAATTTAATTTTCCATGCAAGGCAATGATTTCCAAGAGTGATAAAAATATGGTTTGACATTCTCAAGCTCTCTGGGGCTAGTTTTACTTAAACAAAAGCTCTATGCTGAGAACAAATTAAAACTGGGAAATTCCCATATGATTTCTCCTTCTCCTTTGCTGCCTCTAACATGACCTTCGTGTGGTCTTTTGGCTCAGCTGAAACAAGGTGCAGATTGTCAGGGCCAAGCCAATGTATTTGCAAGGCAAGGGAGGAGCCTGTCTCGAGGTCCCTGCTGCAACCCAGATGCCATCCAGGGAGTGCTCTAGCTATTCCGAGGACCTGCAGCCCTACCGCCTTTCAAATAGGCTATCACCATAACCCAATAGGATAAGTATTGCGGTTCACCTTTAAGAATTCCATAGAAATTTGGTAGCTTCGCCTTTTTTTTTTGGTCTTTTTGAGACAGGGTCTTGTTGTACAATTCAGGCTGACCTTGAGCTCACTTTTGTAGCCCAGGTTGGTCTTGAACTTACACCAATCCTCCTGCTTCAGCCTCCCAAGTGCTGGGATTACAGGTGTGCACTACCATGCCTGGCTTAGCTTTGCCTTTTCAATCAGCAATACCACAACTTCTTCACATGGCATCTTATAGAAGGTAAAAATTATGGAAGAAACATAATTACTTTTTAAAAATGTATACCAATGCATGAAAAAAATATATCACCTGAGAATGTCCTTTTCCTCAGAGACATGGATCTAGATATATAAAGCATGTAAAGATGGCTTTATAATTAATGAAACCACTTCTCCTTCTTCCCTGAGGGAAATCATTTAATACTAAATGAAACATTAGAGAACTTTTGATCAAGGTCTTATGTTTGAAGTCTTTCTATTGTAAATGATCATATTTGATGCTTCAAATAGTGCTCAAGATTAAGAATGGGAAGGGAAAAAATCATTTTGCAAGGAATGCAAATCCTAATACTGTCTAAATTTGCTGTTTACTAGAAAATGAGATGAGACTAAAAGAGGATATAATATGCTGAAATCAGTTGGAAAATAATTGAAAATATGCAATATTTAACATAATAGCTAGCATGGTTTGGCTCCCTAATGAATAAAAAGAATTATCTAAATAAGAAAAAGATAACATTTTAATTACAAAACAAAACAAAACAAAACAAAACAAACAAACAAACAAAAAAAACCAACAACAACAAAGAAAATCTTATCTACAACTTCCCTTTTGAGAAACAGCTTTCTGAAATAGTTCACCTGACGCTGACTGTCTGCAAGTGTGATCTCTCAACTGATGACCGAATTTCGCAATGGATGTGGTCAGGATTCCAAGTCAATAATGCAGCAGTGACGGGTTGGCACAATACTGAATTAAAACAAAAGGCAGTTACTCCACTCCCACACCCACACTCACACCCACACAGATATCTTTGTCAATTTCAGATAGCTTTTTAAGGGGCTGTAGTTAGTTCAGACACTGAAAGCCAAGACGAAATGTGTGCCCCCAAAAAACAAGCCATGTTAGGATGAGACACTGTGAAAGTCCGTTTGTGCTGAGGACATGCCAGACACCCTGAATGGCAGTCTTAGGCTGAGGATGTGGAACTAGGGTTCTAGGGCTGTGGATACTAGTTACAGATAACTGCATGAAAGCTGATATTAAGGCAAATAAAAGCTGATTGCTAGAAAGCAATTATTTAAAGTCTCTTGTTTATCTAAAGGAGAATAGAATTTTGTTTTTCCTGGTGCAGCCAGATGTTCTAACTTCTGAACAGGTCAGTACAGCCAACCATAGACAGCACCTCCCGAGTCTCTTACTTTGGCCTAGCTGAGCTGGTCTGGCTCAGGCATCCTGCAGGGCACCCAACACAGGGACACTGGCACAACCAGGGTGCCCTCCTTGCTTCTCTCATGCGCCCTGGGTGCCCTTCCCCTGGATCCAGCCTGCCTGCCCATGATGAAGGAACTGCCTCAGCTTCAGGAGGGCAGGCAAGGCTGGCTCTGGCCCAGGGCATCCGAGGTGGGCCCAGCTACATGGCCTCAGGGCTGGGTGGCAGCTTGAAGAGTCTGGCTGCGGACACGAGCTTCTTGATGTGCCGCTCCTCTGTGATGCCGGCCTTCTGAAGGCAAGAGTGGGACAGAGAAGGCACTTGGCTCAGTGTGCTGTACCCTGCGTCCGAGAGGGTGCTGGTGTACATGGGCAGGCCGACGGAGATGAGCCAATCCGATATGGACGAGATGCAGCCGGGAGAGAGGGGCTTCCTACAGATCTCCGTGAGCCCACCGCTTGGGATCTGGACAAACACAGAAAGCCGAAGCTAAGGACTCTACCTACGCGTGCCTACAAGGAGCAGAGCTGAGACACAGTACCATTGATGACAGCCAGAAAGTGAATAGGTAGTGAGAGTCAAAACTCAAGACTAGGGGCTGGGGAGATAGCTCAGCAACATAAGCACCTGCCTGGCAAGCACAAGCACCTGAGTTCAATCCCTGCTATGGCCAAAAAAAAAGGAACCCTCAAGACTAGAATAAAGGAGTCCTTCTCAAAAATGAAGCCAACTTTGAGGTGATCTAGCAGGTTCCTGGAATTAGAGCAATCCCAGTTCCATGGCCCAGGTCCACATTCTAGATGATAAGCATTCCTACATCCTGCTAGTTGGCCTCAAAGGGCTGTTTGCCAGTGAGAGATCCCTAAGGATTTGCAGAGACGAACCTGTGTGAGAGTGTGAAGAGGGATATTCAATGGCTGGGCTTTCAGACAGCAGATTTTTCTATGGTATTTTAATCTGCAGCAACACCCAGAAAATTCAGTATTTACTTAATTTTCAAGTATTGGCTAAGATGGGAAAATGGACATTTATATTTGACTACTTAGAGCCAGGCACAGGGGCACACACTCTCGCCTCCCCCAAGAGGTTAAGACAGGAGGACTGTGAGTTCAAGCCCAGCCTAAGAGACTTAAAAACTTAGCCAGATCTTGTCTCTAAATTAAAAACTCAAAAAAGTGCTGAGACTAGCTTAGTGCTAAAGTCTTGGGTGCCTAAAAAGGTGCATAGTGATCCTCCTGCCTCAGCCTCCCTAGCACTAGGATTACAGGCATGAGCCACTATGCCCAGTTTCGGTGGTCAACACATCAGGATTTAGGGCTGGCATGGCATGTGACACCAGGGATTTAACTTGGGTCTTTGCACATGCCAGGCAGGTGCTTATGTCGCTGAGCTATCTCCTCAGCCCAACATCTTTCAAGAAGGTGATTAAGTAATGTGTGTGAAAAATCCTTGAGATTTTGTGTAGTTTTTCTTTTTAATCTTTTATTTACTTGTTTATTTGGTACAGAGTCACACTATACAGCTCAGACTCCTAGTGATCCTCCTGTCTCAGTCTCCCCAGTGTTGGTATCATAAGTGTGTGCAACAAGCTCCGTTTCAGTGGCTGGTTCTGCACGGGGCCGGAGCGGCATGCAGTACTGGCGATCAAACCCAGGTAGTGGCAGAGCTCTTGCCTTGAGTGTACGTTGACCCTGGGTTTGATCTCCAGTACCATGGAAAGGAGAGGAGAGGAAGGGAGGGGATGGGAG
>PVJA010005167.1:0-80790 GCA_004027025.1 Myocastor coypus | reverse complement strand
GGAAAAAAAAGGGGGGGGGAGTGGGGGAGGGGAAGGCGGGCCAAGGATCCTGACCCAGCCGGCGCGCGGGCTCTGCTACCGGCTGCGATTTGGGTTGGGCCTGGAACAGGAAGTTAGTGGCAGGAACGCAGAGGCGGGGCAGAGGGGCGCAGGCAGCTTACCCGCGGCAGAAGCGCGGGCTCTGCTACCGGCTGGGACTCATTCAGGACTGGAACAGGAAGTTAGTCGCAGGAACGCAGAGGCGGGGCAGAGGGGCGCAGGCAGCTTAACCGCGGCAGGCGCGTGGGCTCTGCTACCAGCTGGGATTCGGGTCGGTCCTGGAACAGAAAGTTAGTCCTCTTGGCTCTCTTCAATAAAAGGTAAACATAAATGATTATTATATAGCCTTAGAAAGTCATAAAACTTATGTAAAAGGAGAAAAATTTAATTTGGACATTAAATACATCCTAAAACTAATTTTTATATTACCTTACATATAGTTTTATTTATTATTTAAATAAAATTTTAAATTATTATTAATTTAATAATTAATAAATTACTTACTGACATCAATGTATATCTTGGATAATGAATTTTGCAATGGAGATTAATATACATTCTTCTATTTTTTGCTAATTAATTCCCAATTCGTAACCTCTAAATCACTAAGATTTGTGAACAACTGTGTAGCTGTTTAAGTAATGTCACTGAAATGATTTGTTAGCGTTGTCAGTTATTTACATAGGAATATCAATCCACATGTGTATAATGCTTGAAGTTTTTTCTTAAATAAATTAGTTTTGTTCTCCTAATAAAATCCCTTAGATTAGATAAGTGTACCCTGTATGTCTTTGTATATCTAACTCTACCTGTCTATATATAGAGGGATAGATATTCATTATTTAGCATTTGGTTATGCCAGTCTTTCACATGCCATTTCAAAGACATTTGGTTATTCATTATCAACCTCATTTCAAATTTCCAATGAAAGTTATAAGTTCATGTCAGCTTGTCGGACATAAAGTATCTCGAATTGTGGTTAATTTTTGCTTATAAACCTGGCTTCTTATGAGGACACAACTGTGTAATAACAACTACCATATCTTGTCCACCTTTGAATGTCCAGATCCTATTGATAATTGACATACCGTGAGGGTACAACAACTACTTGTCGCATGAGTTAGCGAAGGGTGACTTTTTTAATGAACAACAGTTACTATTAATCATTCTTCAAACGTGCTTTTTATCTTTTTTGATCATATTACCCTTACTAAAAATGTGTGTAGTACTTTGGGGAAGTGGTGTAAGTATTTCAGGCCTTGGAACTAAAACAGATTGTAAAAGAGAATTGCTAAGTGCTGTCAGAAATCAGTTAATTGAGTCTATTTATTAACTAAACAAGCCCTGTGTTTTAAGATAAAAACTGGTGTTCAGTCCAGCTAATGGCATGAGAGAAAGGGAGTCATTTTCTTGTCTGAGAAATTAGTGGAGTTGACATGGCATTATGATGTTTTATGACTGAAGTTCTCTGCCTCCAGTGCCTTATAACTATTGATCACCTCAGAGCAGAGAGACAGAATCTGGAGTGTTACCTAAGGAGAAGGCCAAAAGAAACCTAAAACTTCAAGGGACCATGAGGGATGATTTTCTTGAACAGCAAGCTGCTACTTCTTATGCAGCAAAGCTCAGCCTGAGCAGTGACCATGTCCTCTTGGGATGGGCTTCTGCTATGGAAGTGAATAGATACTGCTGGAGGTATTCACAAAAGTCAAAATTGTGAAATCTCTATCTAACAATTGCATTTTTTATTAAGTTGTATATGCAAGAAATGCTTGCATTGGTTGAATGTTACAGCTTTTAGGAATTTAAATAATTAAGTAACAATATCCAGAAGGTTACTTGTTTGAAATATCTTTCTAAAATATTATTTTTAGTATACATGAGCCTGTTTAACACTGGACTTGGTGCATGTTTCTAAAAAGGGCAAATAAATACAATGAGTAGAAACCTGGAGGCATTAAGGAAATTGAAGCATTTTGGGGAAGTGTATCACGAACAGATGTCACGGGAAATGCAACTGACACTAAGGTGTGGAAGAGTGAGGGATATCCAAGCTGAGGTGAGGATGAGCCATTCATGCTGTGTTGGAGTTGAATTATAGAAGTCACTTTTGCATATTAGGGTTCAGGAGAGAGATATGGTCTGGAGAAGTGGGTGTCAGTTCTACTAACAATGTGCTATGCATGTTGTCAGTGGAACATGATGTAAATGTGGTAATAAGTTTTATTTACATAGAGCTGAAAGTGAAGATGTTGAGATGTGGGCAAGAATGCAACCTGAAGTAATGATACGGTTTTAAGAATCGATCATAAGAAGTAAGTTCCTGAAGGGGTCTGAAACTGAATAGTGAAAGACAAACGCAAGAGAAAGGAGAGAAGAAAATGTTCATAGAAGCCAAAGAAAATGTAAATTCCAGGGAATTCCAAACCATCCATAACATATGTTGGAAACAAATCACATAAAATGAGGACAGATAGAGCCGGGGGAATATCTCAGTAGAATAAGTGCTGGTCTGGACCTGAGTTCAATCCCTGGTTCCTAAATAAATAAATAAATAAATAAATAAGCAAGCAAGCAAGCACAGAAAGGGGAAAACGACATTTTAAAATTTTATGTCAGCTTCATGGATGCATGGTATATTTTAATGGAATAATTAGAATTTGTATGAGTTGAGTAACTAACTAGAGTACACATGGTTCTGCTATCTGTTTGCAAAATCTTATTTGGAAAGTAGAAAGAGAAGGAAGTTGATAGAGCAGGCTATGCCACCAAAGGTTTCCATATTGTCTATTCTATCATGCAGCCCATGTGTGCATGCAATGGTAAAAATGTTTAACAAAAAGGAATCATTTAAAGATAGATGATAAAGGCATGATTTGGCTTCTAAGGAAATGGAAGAAATGAGAGGTACAGCTGGGTATTTCTCTAGCTTTGAGCAAGAGTGAAGATTAAGGGATAAGAAAGTAAATGAGTGTGGAAAAAGAGGAGAAGGAAGAGGCTTATGATGGAACTGACGAGAACTGTAGATTCCAAACTCAAAATATGGCAAACAAAGAAGGAAATTTATCCTCTCACAATTTCTCAACTCAGGGATACTAATTAACAAAGTCAAGACAGCTGTGAAATCCAGGAGTTGCTTAAAGAGACTTGATTCATATAGTGATACCAGTAGCCAGTGAGAGGGACAGATCCCACTTGGCCTATTTTGACTTTGAAAACAATAGACTTGGTATTAATATGTCAAAGTTCATCACATGTCCTTTCTTCTGTCATATTCCTATCCCACATTACAAAGGCAAGAGTGGGAAGCTCAACCAAAACAGGAGTAGGGATGGGAAAAGAAAAGGAAGGTAAAGACACAGTAAGGTCAAGTGGCCAATACTGCTAGGGGACAACGCAGGAAGATCTGTAATATGCAATGAGGAGGAAAGTTTGGTTTATTTGAGAGGGGACTCAAGTTTGAGGGAACAAGTCATCACATATTCATTTTATATTTTTCTTAGTTTTCTCTGTAGACAATAAGAACAAAAAATTGTAAAAGTGAAAAAGTATCAGTACTCAGTTGGGGATTGTAGATTGTAGCAATTGCCAGTTGTCACTGAGAAGAACGACAAAGGAAGTTGATTGGGTGTGTAGGCTTAGGGAAATTGTAGGACAGTCATTAGGTGACAATGAAAAGGAACATGTTTTGTTCAGAGCTATCAGGGCATATTCTAGTGCTGCCATATTGCTCAAATGAGGTGAGGCAGTTCCCCCTTTTCTTACCATAATTTTTTTTTTCTTTTGAACCAATAAAATGTGCAAGCATGTGATTATATGTGGTCCAGAAACTAGGATTTCTATTATGTATAGATTGGGAATCATATGAATGACCATAGAGTGATAAATAAGATAAATACATGGCTTGGTTTTTAAACAAAGTAATGAAAAATAGGCTTTTATTTGAAGTCATGCATAACTTTCACTGAATAGAAATTATGAAAGAAACCAAAGATTGCTTTCATTTCCTCAATTTTAAAATGTAGTAGGAGACAAGCTGTCTTGGAGACATCTACTGTCAGATTTTTATAAACCAATGGAGACTACAGAAGAATAGGTCCAAGATGCTACATATCAAGTCTAGATAGACAGGAAGACAGATTTATAGCAGTTACTTTCTGTATCTCATTACATAATTACTGACTCAATGATATCAACAGGATTTAGTCTGATTAAATTAAGAGTAAATGTAGTAAGTTTCCTAATTTATCAATGAGAAATCTCTATGCAATTTGGGAAGATGATAGTTCTTGTTTTTTAACTATTGTCCTTAATTATTCAGTCACTTATCTAAGTCTCTGAGCTGTTTGGATAAATGTAACTTTAATTTAGTAACAACAGGGTCTTTGAAACTACTCAGACTGTAGCCAACCTGTGGACTCTTAGGTTCATTTGTTCTTCTATCAAGAAGTAAGATGAGCTCAATTGAATATTAAGTAATGACGGTTTTATGCTCACAATGTTTTCATGAGTATTTGTGTCTGTGTGGGTGTGTTCACAATCTCTTAAATTTCATTTGTTACATATTAGGCAGTCATCCAACACTTCTTGTATATTGGTTCATTCAATTGTTCACATGTGCCTTGCTGTCGCGCGCCGCCTCGCCGGCAAGGAGGACACAACACACAGTTCTTCCTTCAGCGGTTTATTCAGGACCCTTGTACAATCTCGGTTGTCTTTCTTCCTTCTCCCCCGAGCACCCGCGGTCTTTCTTCCTTCTCCCTCGAGCTCCCGCGGGCTTCTAACTAAATACTCCCAAGCATCCAATCCTGGTTATCTACGTGGCACTCAACGGTAGGTCCACATATGCAGAAGCAAGCCAGGGGTTTCAGCCTTGACCATATATGGTAATAAACAACGGGCGGAGAGCACTCACCCCTCGGGGGTGGAAGGCGGAAGCCGGCGCGGCAGTACACAGCTCTCCACAGTTCCCCTTTTGTTTTTGTAGGAACAGGTGAAAGCAGAGGCTTGATCCCTGCCACACAGTAGGGGCCATTAACTGTACACCCTCCCAAAGCGTCCCACATCAGGGGCGTGTCAGTTAAGCCCGATGCCTTTTGTACAGGGACGGGAATCAGCGGCATCAACCCGTATGCAATCAAGCGTACTCTCCAGGACTCTGATAACAGGTCACCTCATGAGCTCCTCTGCAGGGCTTTGCCTTACAACCTGTGCTTATCATTTTGTGGGTGTAGGGTGGCTAGCCATACACCCGGGGACTGTCCCGCTTCTAGAGTGGCAAAGGCTTGAACCATCATGGCCACATCGTGGCGCTGTTGGACCATTACTCGCTGGAGACACCACAAGCTAACTAAAATTAACAGAAATAAAACTCCAACTAGGGCTCCCATTCCCGCCCATTCCTTGAGATGGTTCATGGTGGTGGAAATCCATGCGGTTAGTCCAGCCGTCATGCTCGTGTCCACTCTTGTTGAATTCACCGTCACGATGGCCACACGGAGCTCATCCATCAAGGCGCTGAACTCACCGGACCAATTTCCTAGGAGATAACTAGATAACTGCTTAGACAGATTGGCAGCACGGGTAAAATTCTCATACTGGATGCTAGTAACACAGAGTCCCTGGTACTTTCTCTCACAACCAAGCTGGGCTATCTGCCACAGGACATCCATTTGTTCCTGCACCAGATCTATTCTCTGATTGACTATCATGAGCCCTCCCTTTAATTGAGCACTAATATTACTTTGAGTATCCAAGGCAGTGGCTACATTCACCGAAAGCTTATTCAACGTGTCGGCGGTCACCACTGTCTGGGATATACCTACCGCTGCTGCAGCAGCTGATGCAGCCGCCGAGGAGATGGCAGTTACAATAGCGGCTGTAATCCCTACAACCCTTTTGGTTTAGCGCCTTCTTGTTCCCAGGTGCAACCTTTTACCTCTCCTATGCTCTCTGCTTTCTCGGAGCATTCTTCCTGTAGTTGCCCTAGCGCTCTTTCTCCATTTGCCACTAGAGGGCTATATGACTGATCTTCAAGACAGCTCCTAATGAGCCGCCAAAGCGGAACTGTACCCCCGCTGATGACTTCCTCTTTACAAGCTCGTTCGAGATCTTTCCCCAACTTATCCCAAGAAGGGAGAGGCTTCCTGTTAGCGAACCAAGGAGCTGCTTGATCTATCTCCTCCAGGAACCTCTCCAAGGTTTTCCTCCTTAACTTTAATTTTTTGAAAGCAGAAGCCCCTGTAAGGCCTCAAGGATCGGGTGTGACGAAGATGCGCCCATTTCCTTTTACTTTTGGTTCGCTCTGTGACGAACGAACACTCTCGCTCAGAGGCGAGCTGCCAAACCAGCCGAAAAACCCTTGCTCAGGGCGAGTAGCCGAAAGGCGATCCGCTTCCTGTTATTTACCAGGCAAGCACGTCTCGGTTTCACTTCCTGAAACCTCCGCCGCTCATGGCGGTAGCCGAAAGGCGATCCGCTTGCTGTTATCTACCAGACAAGCCGTTTTTCTTATCTTCTCCCTGTGGTACCTTCAGGGCCCACTCCTTACCCTGTTTCTTCGGAGTGGCGACGTCACCTGTGCTGACGGTTCTGAGCTGTGGGGAGAAATATACTTACTAGTTGGGCTCGGAGGAGGTTCCCCGTATGGGTCACCACTTATCGCGCACCGCCTCACCGGCAAGGAGGACGCAACACACAGTTCTTCCTTCAGCGGTTTATTCAGGACCCTTGTACAATCTCGGTTGTCTTTCTTCCTTCTCCCCCGAGCACCCGCGGGCTTCTAACTAAATACTCCCGAGCATCCAATCCTGGTTATCTACGTGGCACTCAACGGTAGGTCCACATATGCGGAAGCAAGCCAGGGGTTTCAGCCTTGACCATATATGGTAATAAACAACGGGCGGAGAGCACTCACCCCTCGGGGGTGGAAGGCGGAAGTCTGCGCCATCTTTAGGGTACGGCAGTACACGGCTCTCCACACCTTGCAATGGGGATATTTTATTATTTAGTTGGTTTTCATATTCTGATTACTCCAATGAGGATGCCAAGGCAGAGGAAGCTGGGATTCAAATCAAGGTGATCTGGATTCATAATCTATGTTTCCAAAGATAGGATAATTATGCTATGAGTGTATGCTATTTCAAACAGGTTATGTGCAGGATTTTACTTTGCAGAATTAATTTTAGCAATGATTTATTGCAACGAAGGGAATATTTATAGTCGACCAGCTACTATTTTAAAATAACATTTATTATTTTTCTAGCTATTAATATAAATTATGTAAAATAGTAAAAAGTAACTAAATTTTGCACTTAAGCTACAGTAGACTGATAATAAATGTTTAATTTTGCTGGACTGTCTTTTACCCTTGTTGTTAAGATACTTCATGAATTGTGAGTATCTGTGTGCCAGGACTTTTACGACAAACTGTCCAACCAATTTTCATCTTTTGAGTCAGGGTCTTGCTAAGTTTCAAGATTCTGATGGCTGAGCTCAAAGTGACCCTCCTCCTGCCTCAGCCTCCCAGAGGGCTTGGATTGCAGGTGTATACCACTAGACTTGGATTAATTTGTTTACTGACAGAAGTGGGATCAAATTTTCAAAACGTTCTTGTGTTTTGGTTTTTCACAGAGTATTTGATAAAGTCTATATTCCATGTATATATATATGCCCTTATTAATCAAATAAAGTTGGTATTGGATGCATCATTTTTGTATAAATGCATCATAGTACATTAGATAAGTTTATCTTATTGTATGTTTTTACAGTGACATTCTATTGTAATTATACTGACTTTTAATACTCTGAAGGTTACTCTCGAATTATTCTTCAGGACTATTGTTATGCCTGTGTGCTTTCCCACCAACTGTGGTGAGAGTTCCTATGGTCACATACTAGGTAGCATGAATGTTTTCATTTAAATAATGTTGGCACTTTGATAACAGACAAAATTAACTTCTACTGTATGCCCTCACTTCTTTGATATTTATAGATGAAATATATATGTTTGTTGCTAATTTTATTCTCTTAAAGGCTGAGATATTTTACTGTCTTAACTTATTAATTTACATGTTAATAATTTATTTCTCCAAATCCTCTGGATTCTCTTTAAGTTGTTGCTCAGTTTTTCATTTTGTTTGTGATAATATTTTCTGTGATCCAATTTGTATATAATTAAAACAACTGGCTTTTTCTTATCTTTTGATGAGATATGGTAATATTTTCCTCACACTAAGATTATATTAATATTTATAAATTTCAAATGCACTTGTAGCTTTATTTTTTATCACTGAACATACATATAGATCTTTCTTTTACTAGACTTTTGTTCTGAGAGACACTCTAAAGTTAACTAACTTGAAAATGATCTATGTCCCTGTAGTATATTATCTTTTTCTGTTTTGTCATAGATCTTAACATTAAAGATTGCAATTATTAATTTTAATTATTTTTCTCCCTTAATGAACCTTATTTTTATCTATAGAAACACTCATTAATTGTAGATACTCATGGCTTTCACTGTTCCCTTTCCTTTGATGCATATATTGTGCTTTCTTTCTTCCCTCCTTACTACTCTTTTATCCTCCTGTGTTTTATCTTCCCTTCTTTTCAATCCACTTCCTCTTTTCTGACAGTCTCTCTTTTATGCTCAGGTCTTTTGGTATTTGTTCTGTTTTGTTTCCTTTCCTCCACATAGGAGAGAACTCACGTGATACTTCTCTTTCTGTGTCTGGCTTATGTTGCTTAACATGATGGTCTAGTTCCATTTGTTTTCTTGCAAGTGGAGTGATTTCATTCTTCATACATTTCGAGTAAAATTCCCTTTGGTGTATATGCCATATTGTCTTCATCCATTCATCTGTTGATGTACACGAAAGCTGTTATAAACAGAGTTGAAATAAACATGGCCGGTTATCTCTGTAGCACAAGGCGCGGCATTTGAGATGCCAGTGCTGCAGGTGGTAAAATGAATTTACCAGTAGTCAAAGAATACAGAAAAGTTAACAGTTTATTGTTGCACTGCAAGAAAGCAGCAGGCAAATGTCAACGTAGGCTCTGTTGTTACAGTGAAAGGCCCAGGGTACATATTTGATGTAATCTGTGGAGGGAGTTTTGGAAATGTCATCCCAGGAATGCTTTTGTGATGTTGTTGTGGTTGCATTGTGCTTCTGTCTCAGCTCTAAGGATAGCCAGCTGGGGTTTGAAGGTTGAGTAATGCTTTGTTGGACGGAGTCCAGAGCCCATGGTGTTGCTAGCAACAGTCCTCTTGGGTATGCAAAAATTAACTAATGTTAGTGATCGAAGGCATCAGAATGAAATACATGTTTGTACTGAAAAGGATTTTGGACATTCTGTTGGGCTAGGGGAAGAAGAAATGGTGTCTAAGACACAACAAGCAGTAGGATCATCTAGAGATGGACGTGTGGCTCTTGCGTGTAACTTAGTGGTTGAACAGTTGATGTTCTACTGCAGTGCAACTTGGTGCTCAGCTGCAGTGTAGCCTATGAGGAGACAGTGATTAATAGCTCTGATTCCCTACAATCCCTTCTGTGTAAGCTAGAGGGAAGAGCTTCATGTTCTTTTCTAAATTACTTATGAAATTACTAATTTATAATGCAATATAAATTGTCTTTTATTGTCTTTGTCTCTTCAGGTTTGAACATTTTTCAATTCCTACTTCCACTCCACTTTCCCCCACTTTTAATGCCCTATCACAAGTTTCCTGACCAAGTGAATTATAGGCATATTTTATTTCCCAAATGATCACATACTAACTTCTGTTTAACTTTGTGTAAATCACTTGAATTTGGAATATGATCTTTTGATTTTGTATGCTTGTTTTGGAGGCTGTTTCTAGAAATGGTTGTGAAGAAATCTCGTGAGGTGATAACAATTGGATAGAGAGGTGTGAGCCGACTGAAGTATTGATGAGAAGCTTCATACACATGAGGAGAAGGATCCAGTCAGCGCTGGTTATGGAGAGTCATCACTTCACAAAAACATTCACTTGATGAAGATCTAACACCATGACCCCAAAACATCCTTAAGTGTGCATTTGAGGCCAAGAACAAATTCTTACAATATTAAGAAGACCAGTTAGAGGTCTAAAAATCTGATTTGATATATTATTTTACTCGTAGAAGTAAAAGTCTCTGCTGGAGGGTTGAGAATGTAAGTTAACAGACCAAAAATTAGAGAAAAAGAAGGGCTATGAGGATAGCCAATATTTTGGCCCTAGCCCTTCAAGGTCAGTAAGGACTCAGGACATAAGAGAACCTGTGCTTTAATATCCTATAACTCAGAGGTGTCTCAAATTTTCTGGTCAAGGAGATTATGGGACCTCAGAGAAAAGGGATAAATGAACTATAGGGTGTCTAAGGAGAGTCATCCAGAGAAAAACATTCTCTCAGGCTTTCACAGAAAGCAAACTGACCAAGCAATGGCTGTGACTTGTCCCAAAGGCTGAGACTGACAACATTCTACAAAGCACTATATATGGTTCCAAAGTTAATCCTGAGAGGATTTGACCTTGGAAGATACAAAAGATGAATGTTTTGTTATACAGGTCTTGCTTTGACTTGCCCTTCATCACCCAGAAAAAAAAAAAACTTAATTACAAGGCATGAAATGCAGAGCTAGATTGGTGAGATGAGCTGTAGGAAGCTTGGATCAATAGCCTCCAACATTGCAAGTTTCACTAGTGGCCCACTGCAATTGTGGAACGTTGGACTGTGTATACATCTTCTTCCTCTTAATTCAAAGAGAATTTTTTTTTCTTTCCTTAGCAACATCAATAGGAAGGTGGGTCATGCCCACACACTGTGCTCTGTATAACTATTGTGAGGACAATGTGCAGTGTGTCAACTCTTAAGAGAGAAAAAGAAATTAATGTTTATTGAAAGTGTTAATGTTTAATTGTTTGATCAATCTTATACACTGATATCTATTAATCTAAACTGATCTGATGATGAAAATATGTAAGATAGCCATTGTTAAATTTTTCTGGTTTTGAAACTGTATTATATGTAAAAAATAAGTAAAGAAATTTAAATTAATAGCAAAAATGTAAAAGTCTCATAATTTAAACCTATTAAAGGTTGCATGATCAGTGATAGAATTGAAAGAAGAAATGAACCACTTTTCCTTTTATGTTATGTCTAAGCCTTTCACCCTCCAATAACTGATAGTGCAATGATTTTGTATTAGGAACCGTAATTCATTACCTGTTACTTAGATATTTCTGGTGAAAAGTCCCTTCATAATTGATCACATCTTTCTGATGTTGTTTACCCTTCCATATCTCAAAGACAAATGTTAATATTTCAAAATTAAATTTTAAAAATATTTGAAAGAGATTTTAGTTTCCAGATCATAGTGGTTACTATTCATTCAATATTTACATATCAATTCAGAATTTTTCCTTAAACATGTAAAATTGTCATTTGAAACTTTCGTGACAATAACAGTTAAAGCAGTTGATGCTATTATTACAGAAAATCATCATTAGTATAAAATGTACAAGATAAACCCACTTAATACCATCAATCTAATTTCAAAATTGTAAAAGAAAGGATAATAATTTGCCATTTTTAAAAACACAATATGGTTAAAAACTGGATTTAGTTGTAAAAATAATTTAATTAAAAAAATCTTTTTGAGACAGGGTCAAAAATATTGAGCTCTCTTTGTAGCCCAGGCTGGTCTCAAACTTGTAATGATCCTCTTACTTTGGCTTGCTGAATCTTGGAATTACAGCCGTGCAGTACCATGTCTTGCTTTAAAATTTCTTTTGGAGACCAAGTCTACCACATAGTACAGGCCGGCCTTGAGCTTCTGGGCTCAAGCACACTCTAATATGCCTCTGAACTTAACTAATACCTTTGTCTTTAAATGAGAAAATAGACGATAAAAAGATAAAAATAAGGTCAAGTATGTTAAATTTTTCAAATGTAGACTAGTGCATGTATACTTTGTTTAAATTTTTAAATTTTTTAATTATATTTTAGTGAAGAGTCTACATGGTGTTCAGGGTCGGACTCATATGATCTGCCTGTTTACAGCCTTCCAAGAGATGGGATTACAGGCGATCGCCACCATGCCCAGTTTCAATTGCCATCTCAGCAGTTGCCGGGGGTGAGGCTGACACTACAGGCCTGGGGATCGACCACGGGGCCTATGCACCTTATACTTTGTTTTTATAAGCTCTGGGATATTTTTCTTCTAACAAATATATGAAAAATACTCAGTGTCATTAGCATTAGAGAAATGCAGATTAGAACTTCAAGGTACAAATTTGTCCTTGTTAAAATAGCTATTATAAAAAAATTAACGAATGCTGATAAAATAATGTACAGTATGCTGTTATGGAAATGTAAACTGGTATAACCACGATTTTTTTTTTTTTTTTTTTTTTTTTGTACCAGGGATTGAACTCAGGACCTTGTACTTACCAGCAAGCACTTTTTCCACTGAGTTATCTCCTTGGCCCTGGAATAGCTACTATAGAAAGCATGTAAATGGTGCCCTCAGAAATTAAAAATAGAAGTGGCCCTACTGTCGGTATCCCACTGCTGGGTATATATCCAAGAGAAGTGCGATCGGTACATAAAAGAGCTCTCTGCATGTGCACACTTATTGTTACACTATTTACAACAGGCAAGATATGGAATCAACCTACCTACATGCTTTCCACAGACAAATAGATAAAATACATGGCATAAATGTAAAATCAATTATTACTGGACCATAATGAGACATAAGCTCTTAGCTCTTGTCATTTTTAGCATAATGATGAAACTAGAAGACATCGCAGACGTAAAATAAACCAGAACCAGAAAGACAAATAGTAAAGGTTTGCTCTTAGGTCTTTTCTGCCTCCCTAGTGCTGGGATATCAGGATTTCTGCCACTACACCTAGACTTCCTCTCTGGGACTGCGTGCCCTGGGGCAGACCTGGTGCAGCATGTGGTGCCAGGGATTTGACTCTGGCCCCTGCGCTTAACTAAGCAAGCGCTTAGTCTGTTGAGCTGTAATCGCTGGCCCTAAGGTTCCCTCTTAGATGAGGAGATTAAAAAATAATGTAGAGCTGAAAGTGGATTGGTGTTACTAGGGGCTGGAAAGACAACCGCGTGTGAAGGCGGTTGACATGCCAGTGAATATGATCGATGCATTCTGGGTGCAGGTAGGAAATATCACAGGGACTCTTAGTAAATGTGTAATTAAAATTTGCTTAAGTTAAGTACGCTAGAGCTGGTGAGATGGCTCAGTGGTCTAAAGCGCCTGCTTAGTCAAGTTTAGGCAACTGTGGGCACCACAAATTAAATACAATATAAATTTAGTACAATATAAAATTTGTTTCACATGTTTTAATGAATTCCAATTTTCCATATACCACTTATGTATTCTATCCTTTATATTTTGTATAACACAAATATATAAAAATTATAAGAAAATACCCAGCCAATCAATTTACCTCCCAAGGTGAAAATTTTCTTTATATTGTGGTTATAACTCTCATTCTTTATTTTTCTTTCAAAAACTGTGTTGATTATTACTTTTTTTTTTTTTTTTTGCACTCATGAATTCCTCGATGAATTTTTTGATTTCTACAAATGGATGTTAGATTTTTGCTTGGAATATTAATGAATTTAGTCTGATGGAATGAAAAGGAACATGTTACTAAAACAATAAAAACTCAGAACCTGGGACTGTAATTATCAGTCTAGGCATTTGAGAAAATTGTGGGAAAAAAAAGTCCTTCATGAAGCTCATTGGTTCTTATTCTATTCTACTTTTTCCCCCTCCACAAGCACAGGACTCCACGGCATTCCGGTTTACTTCTGCAGATACCGGAAGGAGAGCAGAGTCACTGACTCAGGAGTTCTTTTTTTTTTTTTTTTTTTTTTTTTTTTTTTTTTTTTTTTTTTTTTGTCTTTTTGAGTCTTTTTGAGACAGGGTCTCGCTATGCAGTTGAGGCTGGCCTTGAGCTCACTTTTGTAGCCCAGGCTGGTCTCAAACTCGCACCAATTCTCCTGCCTTAGCCTCCAGAGTGCTGGGATTACAGGCGTGAGCCACCACACCCGGCTCAGGAATTCTTTAACTTAGTGGCAGGAGAAAAGAAAAACACAACCCGAATCATCCTTTGTTGTTTCATCCTCTGTTCATGGCTGGCTCCCTCCTGCTCAAGATAAAATCTGAGCAAGCAATTGTATTCTAGAGTTTTTGCTATACCCAGCCTCTTTTCAAATAATCAACTTTACTTAATTCCCTTTGTTGTAACAGATATGTATATTTTATTAACTCCTGTTCCTTCTTTCTAATTTCTTTTAAATTAATATTGTTGTACAAAAATATCTAACATGTTAGATGTGGAATTCATTCTTTGTTAATCTGTCTTATTTTCTGATATTTGCATTTTGCCTTATGAATATTTACCCAAGTACTACTGTTGATGTGTCCCAGAAGGTGTGACATGTTCTTGCTATCATTTTATATCTGTGAATTTATTATTTTATAATTTCTTTTTTGGCATATACATGATCCCAAGACTTTTCACTGAGCTACATTTTTAAAATTTTTGTTTTATATCTGTTGCAATGTGGTTTGAATACTAATTATTTGGTATTTATTAGAATTTGGGCTCCCTTTCTGGTTAATTCCTGTAATGATTTTTTGTGTATTTGTCGGTCTATGCTGGTAGTTGAACCAAAGACTTTGTGTGTAAACAGAAAATGTCTGCTAGTATAATCTACTTATGGTTCTTATAAAAATTAGTTTTACTAAATAATTTCATCAGATATCACTGTAACTACACCACTTTACCTCCCTGTTGCCTAATGTCTCTTTTTTCATTCTTGTCATACTTTATTATAATATTTTTATTTCTTCTTGATTAAAAAGTATATAACTTTCATTTAGAAATTTTAACAACTAATGATTTTTTTAAAAAATATATCCTTTTAGCTGGGCGTGGTGGCGCATGCCTGTAATCCTAGCACTCGGGAGGCTGAGGCAGGAGGATTGGTGCGAGTTCGAGACCAGCCTGGGCTACAGAAGTGAGCTCAGGACCAGCCTCAACTGCATAGCGAGACCCTGTATCAAAAAAACAAACAAACAAAAAATATATATATATATCCTTTCATGTACTTAGCATAGATGTTATAGTTTGTGTCTAGTTGTCCCCCCAAAGCCTCATGCAGTCATGGGACAGGGACTTATAGAGTTTGAAACATGATCCACTGGGATTATGTGTTTTAGTACTGCTGGGTTTGTAGGTGTAGATGGAGGCAGATATTATGAGGCAGAGTGTCTGAATGTATTGTAAGAGAGAGAAACAGATTCATTCTCTGTTGCCCTGGTTGGTCGGTTGTCTCCGTTTCTATTGTTACTGTTCTACTGCTGCTGCTCTGCTTTGGAGCCAGCTGAATATGGAATGAAACCTCCAGTAACTATGAACTAAATAAACCTTTCTTTCCTTTATTTTGGGTGTCAGGTATTTGTCTCAGCAATGAGAGAAAAGTAAGACAATAGGATCAGGGTCCACAGGGTCTCACTACATAGATTGTACTCACAATGATTCTCCTGTTTTCAGCCTCCTAAGTGTTGGGATTACAGGCATGCTACCATGCCTAGTCTCAATCGTTGTCCCAGCATGTCCTGGGAGTGAGGCCGGCACAGCACACCAGGGATCAAACCCTGGCCGCTGTGCTCTGCCTAAGCAGGCGCTTTAGTCTGCTGAGCTATCTGGCCAGGCCTGATGAATTTTTTCCTGGGTGTTTTGCCGTCCTCCAACTGTTGGCTGTTGTCAGTGGCTTCTGAGACAACTTAATTAATAAATACTTCTTGATTTAATACAATTACAGCTTCCCTTACTGTGGTTATATCATATGCCACGGTTTCCATTAAAGTTTTGCATAGAATAAGTTTCATTTGTTCCTAAACATATGCCTACAGGGTATTATCAACATCATTTTGGGAATGCAGAAATTGAATTTCAGCAACATTAAATATCCTGCCCCAGGTCACACAGCTGCTGAGTCACTTGTATGAGAATTGAATCCAAGCATGTTTACGAAGTATGAGCCTCAATCTCTGCTTTCTGGATAGATGCCGTATTTTGCCTAAGTAGTGAAGGGATTTATTTTTGCATGCTTTCTGGCCGAAAACATGTAAAATAACATCATTTTGGTATACAGTAACAGATTGCAACTTGTGCTTGTTAGTTGAGGTTGCTGATAAAGTTGGGGGTCAGCTACGCCATAACTTTACTATATACTTTTGTCTTTTGCAAATCCCTTTGATGTGGGTGAGGTACACCAGTTAAATATGTATGTAATAATGTTATTGTGGTTACCAACTTTCAATGCTTACTATGCATTGAACAAAATCCTAAAGTTTCTGTGTATAATCACATTCAGTGCTATCGATGACCATATGAAAATAGTACTTTTATTAATCATATATTATAAATAAGGGAATTGAGCCCCCGAGAGGTCAAATATCCTAGCCACATTCATGCCATCAGTAAGTGAGAGACGGAGATTAAAACTGAAATGCCAAAACACCAGAATATGGACATTTAACCACAACTTTATAGGTAGATACAAATACAGATTTAAGACATGTATTAAATAATTTGTTTGAAAAATATAGATATTTATTCAATAATCACATTATGATTTTTACAGTTTGTAAAAATTTCTGTAAATTTATAGAAGTTGAAAGAAAGTTGTACTTAACTCCCATGCAGCTATTTACACATTCAACAGTTGATTACATTTTTACTTACAAATGATTTTTGTTCTATAGAATGTATAGTTGTCTGTTGGGTTCTCTGCAGTTTCTTTTGGACTAGCTCTCTATTATTTCAGTTTTTCTAGGTCCTTGTTAATAGTGTTTCTAATGGGTGTGTGTGCACATGTGTATGTGCACATTTAGATTTTTGCTATTATTTTGATCATTGCTAGGCATCTTGGTCACAATATGGTAGTATATTATTGTGCTTGCTTTTCAATTTGTCTGCTGATTGATGAAGTGGAACAGTGTTCCTCATTTTTATTGCACATTTGTACATCTTCTTTAGTGATGTGTGTACTGTTTTATGTATTTTACTTATTTATTTCATTATTTTATTTCATTTCTGATATTCAACTTTTTATTACAATTTATAGAGCTTCAAATAAAACAATGGACATCATTAATTTTTCTTAATTTTAGGGAGAAAATCTTCATTTTTTTCTCTGTTGAATATTGCTTATATAGTTGTTTGATACCCTATCAGATTAAGGAAACTTTCTTTTCTAGTACTATTTTAAGTGTCCTATAGCAATAACATTAGAGAATACTTTTATCCCTAACTGTCTTTTTTGCACCTCTCCCGCAGATCACCTGTCCTCAGTCTGCCTTGATTGTGCTCATACAGATTTTCACAGACACATATTTTCATATTGCTGGAATCATGGAGTTTGCATTCTTGAAAGTAGCTTCCTTTACTCAGAATATTATATTTTGAAATATACTCATACTGTTTCAAGTATAAGATTTTTATGATAACATAGTTTTTCATTATCTAAACAACTGTTTGTGCATTTGCTTGTTGATAGAAATTTGGATTGTTCAAGTATTCCCTATTATAAAAATTGATGTATAGCCTTTGAATAGGTATATGTTTTCAGCAGTCTTGAGGATAGGAGTATAATTGCTGACTTCTATGACAATTGCCTTTACAAGGAGCAACTGATCACTTTTTCCAAAGGTTACAACATTTTACATTCTAACGATACACACAAATCTTCAGGATGTGCTACATCCTTGTTGGCATTTGCTACGGTCAGTCTTTTGTTCTAATCACTCTGAAGGGCATTTGCGATAAAATGATCATGTTATTTTTCACTTCTTTGGTTACCAAAGATATTAGACAGTTTTTATTTCCATGCTAATCTCCATTTCAAATATTGTCCTTACAAAAACTATTTCACCTTTTTTATTTGAGCACAAGTCATTCACATATTATTGTTTAAAATTCGTTATCAAATATGTTATATACATATTTTCTCCCTATGCCTTGTTTTTTATTTCCTTGAGTTTTTCAAATGGCAAAGCATTTTAATTTTGAGGATTTTAAATTTACTGTTTTCCTTTTTAAGGATATGTGTTTCATGTCTAATATTAAAAGGATTTGCCTAATTAAAAATCAGTAGTACTTATGAAAGGGTAGTGTTGAGGTGTCTGTTATGACTTTATTGTTGTGTATCTGCAGTTCTATGTCTAGTAGCATGCATTTATGAAGGTAGGT
The DNA here is from genome assembly GCA_004027025.1 of Myocastor coypus. NCBI lineage: Eukaryota > Metazoa > Chordata > Mammalia > Rodentia > Myocastoridae > Myocastor > Myocastor coypus. Next base: position 62,456 of record PVJA010005167.1, on the reverse strand, counting down.
ACCAATATTTGGTGCATTTATATTTATAATTACTAGCTCTTTCCATTAAATTTTTATTTAACAATATATAAATCCAATTCTTTGTGCCTTCTGGTCAGTATTGGCCTGAAACCACTTTCTCTAAAACCAGAGTAGCTATTCCTGTTTGCTTTCAGGCTCCAGTTATGAGGAGTATTATTTTCTGTCATTTCAATGTGCCCATGTATTTTTTGTGTGTCTGGAAAGCACATGATTGGGTTGTTTTTTGACCCAATCTACCAGTTTTGATATGTGCCTTTTGAAAGCCTATCATAGAATGTTATTGTTTAGGTCTGAGATGCCCACACAAGTGTTTGGAGCTGATCACTGGCAGGAAGGTCACTTCCAGTGGACTGGGAAGGGTATATTGTCTCTGGGTTTGACCTGCTCTACTTTCTAGCTTACATGGGTTGAGAAGTTTTCCTTTGCTTCAAATAAAGCTTCAAATAAAACCCTTCCACCATAACATTTCTATTTTATTTTTTTAATTTTTTAAAGAATAGTTTATTTATTGATTGATTTATTTATTTTTTCTTGTTTCAGAACCTTTGTTCATTTATTCACTCATTTTTATGGCCGGCTCAGCCTGCCCCAACAGCAGGGCTGGTGCAGCGTGTGGTGCCAGGGATCCAGCCATGGTCCCTGAACCTGCCCAAGCTTTCCCAAGCAGGTGCTTTAGACCACTGAGCCATCCTGCCAGGCCCCTTTTGTTTTTTAATTTTATTTTTATTACTTTTAATAAGAAATAACAGTGTATGAGAATGTGACAGTTTCAAAACACATTAACAGTACATTTCAATATTTGATACAATGTATATTGTTGTCCTCCTATTAGTTATATGGAGCACAGGGTGTAGGTGTTATAATTTTTGAAATCATTATTGGCACAACCAAATTTCTTCTCATTGAATTAAAGAGAAAATAGTTGTATACATAATCCAGCTGTCAATGTTGGAAGCTGTTGATTTAAGGTTTTACAGCTCAGCATTCTGATTTAGCTTTCTGTTTTATGCCTTGTGGTTAAACATTTTTGCTGGGTAGTTAAGGGCAAGTTTAAACACGACCTGTATAGTAAAACATGTAACTTTTGTATCTCTTAAGGTCAGTCAAATCTCCTCAGGATTTACTTTAGAACCATGTACAGTGCTTTGTAGAACTGTTGTAGGAGTGAGACATCTGGATGAAATGCAGACATTGCTTGACCAGTTTGCCCTCTGTGAAAGCCTGAGAGAATGTTTTCTCTCTAAGTGACTCTCCTTTGGCCCACTGTGTATCTTCAGTCCCTTTCCTTTGTAGTCCCATAATCTCCTTGAACAGAAAATTTGGGAAATCATTGAGTTATAGGGTGTTATAGCACAGGTTCTCTTATGACCTAAGTCCTCACTGACCTTGAAGGGCTATGGCCAAATATTGGCTATCCTTGTAGCCCTTTTTTTTTCCTCTAATTTTTGGTCTGTGAATTTATATTCTTTAACCTTCCAAAGAAAAGCTTAGTGATACTATTACTCTATAGCATAGGTGCTTGGGCATAACATCACTGTCTTTCTGAGTATCAAACATCTTAGACTTAACCTGGAATTGGTATGTGCTTGCTTTGACATTTCTATTTTAGTGTCAGCTAATCATGTACTGAACCCTGTGAAAGGCTGTGTTTCAGTAGATTTCTTGTCTTTTATTGGGTGAATGTTGGATATTCTCCCAGCAAGTGAGAAGTGAACAATACAACAATATAATAATGGGAGTGGGCGATTCAATAGAGTATGGTGAAAAGTACAAGGAGGTTATGCATGATTTATGATCAAACCACAGAAGCAATTTAAACTTATGAAACAGCCCTTAGCAGGAATCATCACACTATGACTAAGTAGAGTGAACTTGTAGTCCTAAACTGTTACCAGCTCACTTGCTGACCAAAAGTCCTTGTTCTAACTGAAAGCAATACTATATGAGAAAAGAAAAAAATGAAAAAAGAGGAAAATGTACATTTTGTTGATAACGTTTGTTCAATCCAAAGGAAGTAGGAAAAGAGGGAAGATTTGAAATGATGTGAGAGGAAAAGTTAGTCAAAAGAAAGAGAGGAAGAATTTTAAATTGAAGGGTGTGGAGGGCACAGTAAGACAGAATAATTCTAATTTTTTCACCTTATAAGATTGTTCAGTTTTGGAGTAGCTAACATATGTTGGCAAGAGCAGTAGATCTTTCTGGCACACAATCACAGAGTATCTGGTTCTTTCAAAATGTAAAACATTAGAAAAGAAAGATAAGGCACACACGAGCACACACAAGTAAATACTCCTCTCTTTCATATTTATGCTGGAGTCAGAATTCTACTAGGGTGTTCTTTCTCTTAATCAAAAAATGTAGAGTCCTTGTAATGCATGGCCAATGCTGAGCCTTAGTCCTCTGTGGTTGTGCCTGGAAGACTGACTGTGTCAACCGGTGCCTAATACGGTTCTCCAACGACTTGAGCTCTTGGCTACATGGGCCCAGAGGAGATGTGGGGTCCAAAGAAGCCATCAAAACTCCTTTTCCTTTCAGTCAGAACTCTGCTATGTTTCAGTTTCAATCCTGTACAGATATACGGCCGTATATTCAAGGCTCAGTCTCATTAATAGGCACTTTCAATTGTGTTAAGGTGGGGAAAAGCCCAGTATGACTGGTCTGGTGCCCACTCTTTCACTCATCTCTGCAGGGCCTTGTCTAATCTCTATCCTTTTCCTCTCCAGCAGCCCATGCAGCTGCTTGTCTGCACTTCTAAGCCACTTCTCTCCATCTTCCTGCACTGCACCAAGGACCAATCTTTCCGTTTGTGCTGCTTTTCTTTTTTTATGTATTTAGTACAGGGTGTACAGGGTCTCACTACACAGATTGGACATGTAGTGATGCTTCTATTCTCAGCCTCCCAAGTGCTGGGACTACAGGTACATGCCACCATACCCAGTCTGCCTCTTTTAAACTTGCTAACTGGCAGTGCTTTGGGCTTTGCTGAAGAGCCCTTCCCCATGGAACTGAGTAGCATTTGGGAGTGGCATGAGGTAGCCCACAAGGCACAGAGCTCAGCAATGTTAGAGGTAATGCTGGAAGACTGCCTGCTCTGGCACTACTCCAGTGTCTTTTCTCCAGCCCAGGATTTCACCAGTCACAGCTGCTGCAAGAACCTGCAATTCTTATCATTTCCTAGATCCCTCAATGTCTGCATCCATGTACTTAACTAAGACCAGGCCCTTTGATCCTCAGTCTCTAGTGCTCACTGGTCACAACTCAGTCACTTTCCCTGGGGTGATTCTCTGGCTTTCACTTTCTGTAATGCCCTGATCTGAGGATATTGAGTTAGGGCCAGTGGGCCTTGAATTTTGTCTGTTATGCAAGATCTGGACTACAGCATCACATCTACTGCTATATCAGGAAATTTCTTCTCTAGGAGACCCTTGAATTTTTCCAAAGATGATATATCATCCAGATTAACCTGCACTATGTTCAATGCTGGAATCCAGAACCAACACTGCTTCTCACCCAAAACACTTTCTTTACTAGAATTCAAATGACAGGCTTCTATTCCAAGTGACCTTCCTGCAGTTGGGTCCCATCTTATGTTGCATCTCAGGAGCTGCTGACCTTAGAGAACATCTTCCCAGCATCTCCTGAGTGCTGCTGCTCCCTCTAATTTGCCACTGTGCTAAGATGCTCTTCATTGGACAATTTTGAAGTTCTAGCCTGGATGTTCCCAGTATAGTGTTCTAAAGTTTTGTATTTTATTCTCTTCCTATTGTCTTATAACTTTTGCTTTTTACAGGCAATTTGGTGCAAACTTTCTGCTGAACACCAAATCAAAGTTAAATTTTTGGTTTTATTTTTGCTGCTGTTTTAAAAGTAAAATGAACAAACAACTATAAAGAATAAAACTTAAGTTCTAAAACTGGAGAGGATTTCCCTTACATTGGTTTCACTTAGAAATCCTTATATTGTTACACTAATAGTTCTGTTAACTGCCATTTATTTAAGCAGTATTATTAGATTTTGAATGAAAGATTTAGTCCAGTTTTTAGAAACAGGGAAATATTTTATATTTCAACTAAGATGAAAATTTTAACATTTATATTTATATTTATATTTATATAGTTTTAATGGTTAATGCATGGAAAATCCACAATATAAGAAACAAAGATGTGAAATTTTTATTTTAAAAAGTTGATTTTTCTTTGGTTTATTGATTAATTGCTGAACAATTGCTTATGGAGAACTTACTGGAAAGCCTACTCATGCACCGGCATCCTGTGGCACAACATAGTTCTATAATGAATTAATGACTTTGAGTACATGCTGTTTTCAAGTCTACAGCAAATCTTAATGTGATGTTCTCTTGCTCATGCTTGGCTTAATAATACTTACATTAACATACGCTTTGATATTACTAGACACAGCACCATATTTTAAGTAACACTATAATAATTTTCCACAAACATTTTTGCAAGTTTAGACACTTCAGAGTAAGTAGTTCATTTTGACAGCAATCAGATGCTGTTATTGAGTAGACATTCTAGCTTTCACTGTTCAAAAGTAAGTATAAAAATTTTGCCACGAACATTGAATGTAGTTCTTTGCAATTTTTCTAGATATTTAGGAAGAGAGGATCTTGTGTCCCCAAATCTCCCACGTACGTAAATAAGTGTTCTGTTCAAAAAAAGTAGTTTCAATGAAATATGATACCCGTATTCATCTGTGAACTCTTAACACAACTTAAGTTGATTTGAGGTTTGTGATTTATCCAATTATATATTGATAAATGCTTCCAGAGAATAAGAAATATGGCTTTAATGTTGGCATAATTCTTTTCCCACAAGAGAGGAATATTTATATTTCTATCTAAGGCTTTCTTCATATTGCCTTTTTTTTTTTTTTTTTTTTTTTTTTTTTTTTTTTTTTTTTTTTTTTTTTTTTTTTTTTGGTGGGACCAGGGTTCAAACTCACGACCTTGCACTTGCCAAGCAGGCACTTGTGCCACAGAGATATCTCCCTGGCCCCACTTTCTTCTTATTGCATATGTCTTTCGACTTCATGTGTGCATGTGTGTGTATGTGTGTGTGTGTGTGTGTGTGTTTGAAGGATGTAGTGTTTTGCTACATTAATCAACTTTTGCTAAACTAAGTCCATTCCTTACACTTAAAAGTTATATTTAAATTTATATGTAAAGTGTGTGCAGTATTTTTCTTTCCTGTGATGTTAGCCCACTTCAAGACAGGTATATGTTGTTAATTTGATCCAATTATAACAACTGAGTATAGAACCTCTGAGAAAGAGAAATAGTAAACAAAATGTATCAGTTATAACTAGCATTTTCTATGCTAGCAGTACTTAGGAATCCTAAGATTATCTCATAATAAGATTTCATGCCAAAATATTTAGCAAAATCAATGATCAGGCTAACAGCTGAAGCTAAAATGCACTACTAAATCTTGATGACTACTTATGTTTTAATTTAATATATAAACCAAAGCTTATATATATAAGAATCACAGTATAGTTTTGAATTATATATGGATATTTTATATGTCTTTTTTTAGCATAGCTTTATGCAGAGTATCTGCTTTGCATCCCATAATTAACATTCCATTTATCATCTACTTCTCTGCTCTCTCTCTCTCTGTCTCCATCCACCAAAATTTTTTAACCTTTATCTGGGTCATTTTTTCATGGATAGGACAATATGTGAGGATTATTTAAATCTGTTGGCTTCTATATGGCAGTGTTATGTATCAGCTCCTTCTAGAAGTGGATCACCAGTTAAACATTACTAGGTCTGTGTTACTTGCCTGCCCTTCCAGAGTTAGATTCTAGTTTCTTTTCATTTTTTGTCTCTTTCTTCCTTCCTTTCTTTTCTTTTCTTTTTGTATAGGGTCTCACTGCTGACTGATAGTGATCCTCCTGCTTCTACCTCCCAAGTGCTGGGATTGCAGGCATTTGCCACCATGCCCAGACTCCATTGCTAGCTCAGCAGACTCGAAAGCGGGGCTGGCATGGCAGGTGGGGCCAGTAACCGAACCCTGACCCCTATGCTTCCCTAAGCAAATGCTTAATCTGCTGAGCTATGCCTCCAGCTTTTCCAGGTTCTTTTCTCCTGGAAAAAGAACTGAAAGTGAAATTAAAGAAGAGCAGGGGCAAAGTTTATTTGAAAATAAGAGCGAAGAGTAAGGGAGAAAGTGGCCCTGCAGGTTGAGCTTGGGCTAAGCAGAAGAGAAACAAAGAAATAAAAGCAAGACAAAAGAGCAACCAGGAGAAAGCAGGGCAGGCCATTATGGGAAAAGCCATGATAGCAAGCTCTTTTTAGTATCTGTATTCTTTTATGCTGTTCAAATCTTGAAGAAACATACAAGGATCCCACACCTCAAGTTGACTTCAAGTCTAGGCCATCCTACTGTAAAACTTCTCAAGTTCTTGGAGAATTCTAAATATGGGGTGTGGGGAACTACTCTGCTGATGTTTTTCAGGTTATAGTTCACACATCATACCTACTCTCCTATCCAGCTTTACTTCAATCTAATCCATCTCTCTAGACACCTGAAACTTAACAAAGAGGTTTATTGTCATTCAATCTTTAGAAATTTCAGCCTGAATTCAACAAGCTCAAACACAGAAACCATAACTTGGAAGTTCCTGGCTAGAGGAAACTAGCTCAAATCATCACAGTCAGGAAGAACTAAGGGAGAAACATTGGAAGGTGGAGAGATAAGCTCTCCAAGACTGAGACCCCAATGAGCCATTTCTTCCATGTGTGACAGTTAATTCGTACAAACCAAGCTCATGTTCTTACAACAGTGAGGAATGGAGCTGCAAACCAAAAGGAGGATCTTAGAGATTTTAGTGGAAGGAGGAATAATAGAAGAAAAAGGCTTCTGCTTTCTTCAGGAGGCATCTGAAAAGTGAACGTTCTCATGCTGCCTACTTCTGGAAATTTTTATGGATAAGCAGAACATGGGCATTGCCCAATTTTTTAGTGACTACCTATTGAAAGTTGCCTTGTGTATTTAAAATAACCATTTGGAAATCATTCTCTCTAACAGTTACTTGACCTGTAGGAATGTGGGGTTGAGAAGAGAACTTTGTAGATATAAGAACCAAATTCAATAATGTAGCAGGACACAGAGTCAACACTCAAAACCAATAGCATTTTTGTATACAAACAGTGAACACATTGAAAATGAAATTAGGGAAAGCACACCTGTCACACCTAAAAAAATACTTAGGAATCATTTGCACAGAGGAAATAAAATATTTGCACAACAAAAATTATTCTGTGAAAACAGATCACAGAGCATTTTAAGATATTTGTTGCTTCTGAATAGGAAGATCCATCACTGTGAAAATGGTCATACTTCCAAAATTGTTGTACAGATTCAAAGCAATCCTGATTAAAATGCCATTAGTATATTTCACAGTTCTAAAGAAAATATTCTTAAAGTTCATCTAGAATGAGAAGAGATACAGAATACCAAAAACAACCCTGAATAACAAAGAAAATGCAGGAGACATCACAATCCCTGACTTGAAATTATACTGTAACGCTACTGTGATAAAATCACTGTGATACTGGTATAAAAACATACGTGATGATCAATAGAACAGAGATTGAAAGATGCAGAAACAGAGAGAAAACACACTCGGCTTTATCTTAGACACAGGGACTGAACATATTTATTGGAAGAAATACAGGCTCTTTAGTACATGGTGCTGGAAAATCTGGGTTTCTACATGCCAATGGCTAAAATTAGACCCACGTCTTAACATTAAAACAGAAGCACTAAATCTCCTTGAGAAAAATGTAGGCAAAAATCTTAAAGACATAGAGGTAGGTAGAGATTTCATGAACCAAAACCAAACTTCATGGAAGAACAGAGAAACCCATGAACAGGGGAAAAAAAAATCAGCTGCCCCTCTGACAAAGGCCTTCTGTCTAGAACATACAAGGAAAAATGTCAGGCCTCAAGATCCAAACTTGATTATTTTACATTTTAAATTTCTGGAAACTCAGGAGCTTACTAAGGAGCAGATGAAATTCTGATTAGTAGAAAGGGGGTTATAGTGCATGTTGCCTGTGGAAGTTCATGCTTAGTCCAAAGTCCTATTTCACTCTAGCCCTATTTTACTGATCAATATGGTCATCATCACCCCAACTGAAAATCAGACCCCAGCTAGCCGCCTTATTCACAACCTCACTATATAAGCTATTTGTGGTATAACCAGGCCCCAATATTATATTTAGCTGTAGCAACTGTCTTAGTTACTTTTCACTCGTTGCTGTGACAAATACCCAACACTCAAAATGAAGGAAGGAAAGGTTTATTTAGCTCACAGTTTGTGGAGGTTTCAGTCCATATTCTGCTGGCCCAAGGCTGAGTGGAGCAGGGCGGAGAGCATCCAGTTCATGGCGGCAGAACAGCAGCAACAGCTCAAGCTCGAGTCTGTCTCTCTGTCTCTATATTATATTCAGGCTCTTCACCTTAGCTCCTGCCCTAGGCTACACCTATAATCCCAGAAGTACTTCCACCCATAATCCCATCAGTACTAAAACCTATAATCCCAGGGATCATGGATCAAGTCTCAAACTCTAGAAGTCCCTGCCCAATGACTCCATGAGGCTTTGCGGGGACAACTAGACATAAACCATAACAGCAACCCTGTGGTGTAACCATGCTCAATCCCCACCTATAAGCCCCTGAGGCTTTGGACAAAGATCTACGTACAGCCTTAGCAATCTTATTTCACAAATGATGAAATTGATCCATGGCTTTGAATGACTAATCCAAGACCTCACAGCAGATTAAGTGTGATGAAGTATGACGGCTTGAATACATAGTGTCTTGGACACTTTAGTGAATGTCTACTAGGTAAATTATATATATATATATATATATATATATATATATATATATATATATATATATATGAGTTAAGCAAGATGGCAACAGATGGGGCTGCTTTTTATTAAAATAATTTCCTTTAACAAATATTTGCTGAATACCTACTGTGTGTAAAACAGTGTAGAGCCTCATTTGATATGTGTTCGGCAGTAATTTTTAAACTCTTGGATATTTTACAGTTTCATTTTCTATCATTATAAAGGCATGACCCTCTTCTGGGCTACAAGCCAAATACTGATCAGCATGAGATAATAGGCAAAGACTTATTTTTATCATCTGATAATTTTTTTAAATGAAGCTGTCCATGAGAAAATTTCTATACATGTTTTATATAAAATCATGTGTGATTTTTAAAACTTAATCATTTATTTTCACTTATAGTTTAAGATGGTTGATAAAATTTGCTTTCTAAAGCTGTTATAAAACCAGACATTCCCAGTCTGTACAGTTCTCCCTGGGAATGTTTGTCACTTTGTGGGAGCCATATTATCTTTGGATGGCCACCTGGGGATAGTTTATTAATTTGTCGGTTTACCAGTTTCTAATTATCCTGGAAGCCTTAATGCTATTTCCAAAGGCAGGACAAGGTGCAGTGCTGAATCAAATACTGGTTGGTAATTTTCATTTTATGATAGCTTTCAAGTGAAATTGTGAATGCATATCTAAAAGGGAAGGCTGGCTGGGGTTCTTTTTACTTCCTCTCCTTATCCTTCATTAGCAGCACTTTGTTTTCTTTGCTTACTGAAGAGAAGAAACAGTACATGTGAATTATTGGCAGCCAAATAGGAGAATAGCAGCATCAGAAATGTGGTAATTAGAAGGCCTATCGTGGCACATATGTGTCAGAAACTGCCAATTAATTTGATGACAAGGAACAGTCAACTTTAGTTACTACTAATTCCTCTTTTCAGAAGACCTAGAGAAATATAAAAGGTCTGTGTAATTTGAAACTTTGCCTCTGTTTCACTGTGACATTCGGGAAACATTTTTTATGTCATTTCAAAATTTTTATACACAGATTTTTTTTTTTTTTTTGTCTTTTTGAGACAAGCTCTTGCTATACAGTTCAGGGTGGCCTTCAGCTCACTTTTGTAGCCCAGGATGGTCTTGAACTCACACCCATCCTCCTGTCTCAGCCTCCCAAGTGCTGGCATTACAGGTGTGCACCACCACATCTGGCCCCTTTATCCACAGATGACTGGAAATGTTTCATGTTACTGAATAACATCAATAGACTTTCTCATTTATGCATTAATATGGGACTTATGCATAAAGCGTTTGGTAAATTCGTGAAGAAATGTGTTGGATCTCGTCTGAATTTCTTACACTGGTAGCTGAGATTTTTTTTTTTTTTGCATTCTTAGAAATAGTTAATATTGCCGGGCGTGGTGGCACACGCCTATAATCCCAGCACTCGGGAGGCTGAGGCAGGAGGATCAGTGCGAGTTTGAGACCAGCCTGGGCTACAAAAGTGAGCTCAAGGCCAACCTCAACTGCATAGTGAGACCCTGTCTCAAAAAAGACAAAAAAAAAAAAAAAAAAAAAAAGAAATAGTTCATATTCATAGGGCTGGGGCAATAGCTTGGCAGTCTAAGCACTTGCCTGGCAACCATGAGGACGTAGGTTTTATCCCTGGAACCACACCCTGTGCCAGCCTCAGAACTCCAGGAGCGCTTTGCTGGACACGAAAATCAGGTGCGGTGATGCATGATTATGATCACAGTACTGAGGAGGTTGAGACAAGAGGATCACTAGGAGTCTTAGCTGCATTGTGAGCCCCTGTACCAAATAAAAATAAATGATTTAAAAAGTTTAAAAAGAGTTAATTCTCTTATTTCTCTTACTTAAAATTTGCTTTAAACTTATCTTCCTATAAACTTTAATGAATAATCTAGTACAAAACTCCTAGAATTAAAAAGTATATACCCTGCTTCTGAAATGTTTCAATAGTATGAAGAGTTTTGAAATCTCTTAGTATCATAACATTTTCCATCCACACTAACCTGCTGCCATTCCCAGCCCAGGATTAAAAAAGACCTATTCATGCTCCAGATCCCTGTATCCTCTTTTCCCATTTGCTCTTCAGGCCACTCTGTTTTGGCTTCCTATGAACTGCACCAAAGTAAGATGTTCTCTGAACCTGATGTCAGTCCTCTCCGTGGCTGAACTCAGCAGCACTGAGGTTCTACTGATCTCTTCCTCTTTTCTATAGTACTTTCTTTTTTTCTTTATTACTACTACTTTTGTTTTCCTTCAAAACCTCTGTAGGAGTATTTTTTAAAAAAAAATTGTATATTTAGTGTGTGATTTCTGTAAGACTAATAGCTCCTAATGGTTAGGTGCCCCCATTCTGAATAACCATCCCAGAAACCCCAGACCCTTTTTGACATTTTCATTTGGATGTCTCATTTATCTTGAGTCAACCAGTCCAGAACTAAACAGTCTCACCTCCCTTCCCTTTATATAAAGATCTCTACCACGCCTGGACTTCTGTGATTCAATGAATGGCATTCCTTTTGTTGTTTTCAATCATTGCTTGCCAAAAAAAAAAAAAAAAAAGGACCTGGGTAGCTAATTCTTTTTTATGTTTTTGTAATTTCACTTTTAATTTATGTAGTCTCCTTGAATTTCTCTGCTCTGAAGTTTACTGTCCAAGTCTGAATATAAGCGATTTTCATGTCTTTCCTGAGTTAGTACATTGGTGGATTCTGACTGAGTTCCTTCCTAATACACCTGTCATGTTGCAGCTTAAGTGAACTTTTAAAAATGTAAGTCTATCACATCCATTCCTTTACTTAAAACCCTGCATCATCTTCCAATAATTCTTTTAAAAAATAGTCGTGATTAATGTAGTGCAAGATGCCCTATAGAATGTAATCTCTGTCCCTCTTCACCTTCACTGTGTGCTATTCTCTTCTTAGCATCTTTAAATATATCCTGCTCCCTTCAGGTGCAGAATTCTGACAGATTCCCACTGTTTAATTTGAATATTCTCCAATGCTCCTTGTTCCACCAAGTTCCTCTTCTGCAGGTTTATTGACAGTTTAGTATTGCTGAATATCACAATTACTAAACAACAATTTGAGGTATTCTCTGCCTGCTAAAATATTTGTTTCATGGAATAAGAATTGTGTTTATATTGTTTAACTGCAAGCAACATCCAAACAGTTCATGCCAACGACAGATGTTTCAGGCATCTCAAGGTTAACTATCCCAATTTAGTGCTCACATGGACAAGTAACAATCTAACACTTACCACTGGTATTTATAAAACCACTGGTACATAGTAGACACTTTGTACATGTTTATTGATAAATCAATGAATGCAAGAAAAAAGATAAGGCTGTTACTGATGTGATTTTTCTGACAAAAATTAAACCCTCAACAGATTACTAAATTTTACAATCAAAATGTTTGCTATCATTTACTTTTATAAAATAACTTTTCTTTTTTTTTTTTTTTTTTTTTTTTTTGTCTTTTTGAGACAGGGTCGCACAATGCAGTTCAGACTGGCCTTGCACTCACTTTTGTAGCCCAGGCTGGTCTCGAACTCACACCAATCCTCCTGTCTCAGCCTCCCGAGTGCTGAAAATAACTTTTCAATCTTTTTCAAAATGTAAAAAGAAGATAAGGGAACTTGGACACTTGAGGTTCAACATATTAAAGTCAGTAGTTAGCTGTTCATATATTGCGGATATTTTTTTCTTTCTAGAGCCTACATATCTTAGTTTTTAATGAAGTTGAATAAGCCTTTCTTCATCTTTTACATTAAACTCATATTGGTCATTTTAATTCTGGTTTGATTTTCAAGATTTCATGGAGAAAAATGTTCATTTATTGCTGAATTGTGGATTTTTCATTTTTTTAAAAATGTATTTTAGTACATGAACTACAGGGTTTCTCACTCCTCAGATCAGATTCATAGTGATAGGATTCAGCATCCCAAGCCCTGGATTACAGATGTGCACCACCATGCCCAGTCTCAGTTGCTGTCTTCATATACCAGGGCTGGTATGACACACTGGGGATCTAACACAGGTCCCTGAACCTGTAAGAAGACACTTTAGTCAGCTGAGCTGATTATTTGGCCAGCCCTTGTCATATTACTTTTAATTCTTTATGATAACACACCACATAAAGACTAGCAGCAATTATCTCAGCATCATTTATAGAAGTCACAGGCATATCATATCAGCTTATGGCTTTCCAGACATTTCAAAATAACATTTTCAATCATCTACTTTCAATCATGGTAGTTACTAGGCTTGTTAATATGCTTTTTATCTAATATGGAAATACATACTTGAATTACTACATGACAAATTCAATTTACTTAAAATATTGAAAACAGTATGTTCAACTTCTTTGGAATTCTCTATTTGTCACTTTTACTGAGTTTTGAAAACATTACTCTGGAAAAGGGTTTTAATTTCACCAGATTGCCAAAGTATCATCATAGAAAAATGGTAAAGGGTCTTGTACTTCATTATATATATATATATATATATATATATATATATATATATATATATATATATATATATTTAAAAAACATGTCATACATGGTGTTTGGTGTTCATTCAGAAAAAATCTTTAAGGAGGAGTCATCAGTTTTTTTTATAAAAACATAAAGTGTAATAATATTACAGGTTCTCTATTCAAGCTTATGTTTGGTTTCCCAAGTGCTTTCATGTACAATACTCTTTTTTATCCTTTAAAAAAAAAAAAAAAAACAAACCTTCTGCCCTGAGACTGAATTTGAAATTTTGAAGTAGAGCTGGAGTTCTGAGCACTTACTATTTCACTCAGTTTTCTAGGAAACTAACTCTTTCAGATTAAAAAAGTTCATTTTCTATGTAGAATTAACCTGAGACTACTCTTTTTTTCCCCTGTATTTTTTTACGGAAGGGTCTACAGGGTATTCAGGGTCTCACGACCAGACCAGACTCTTAGTGATCCGCTTATTTACTGTCTCCCAAGAGCTGGGGTTACAGGTGTGCCTCAGCACACAGTCTCAGCTCTGTTCTTGATCACACAAATCAATGCTTCTGAATGGAAGGATGATCCAAGACACACTCAGGTCATTTTGTCACACTGTAAGTAGAGGGCTTGGCAGAAGAACAATCAAACCCTTCTCTGACTGGTAAGGCATAATCAAATCCATCCAATTAAAACTAAAATTGAGATTACAATTAGCTTTCTTTTCTAAACCTTTGGTAGTTGTTGTTTCTTAAATAACAGTTTTTATTTCTTGTAACCATTACTACATACACCCTGGTAAGGTATCATTTATCTGAATTCTACAATGTCTATTTAAATTATCCCATTTCCTTTCAATATTACAGTAGTCACATTGCCTTAAGCAAATTAGCTATGAACATTTTGTTTTAGTGATTATTTATGTAAATGATGTTTTACTTTATATTTTGAGTTTCTTTGTAATTAGCATGTAATAACTGTTCACCATTGTGAGGTACTATGTGACATTTTATCACATACCTACTCAGGCTATTGACCAAATTAGGGTAATGAGAAATTCCATCTCCTGAGACTTTGATGTTTGAAATCTTGGAACTGGTTCAGCACAAAGTACATAGGAGGCTATTGGGAAATATAAATATACTACAGTACTGTAGAACTTCTTTTTCTTGTGTTTTGATACCCATCATCCAGAAATGTCTTTACCTCTTGTATTTATTTTATCCCCTAGTAATTACCATCCTACTCTTTATTACTCTTTGACATCAACATTTTTATCTTCCACATGTGAGAGACGATGTGTGATATTTGTCTGTAGGTGTTGATTTATATATTTTACTTAACATAATAGTCTCCAGTTCCATGTATTTTGGCACATAGGACAGGAAATAATTCTTTTTATTTTCTTTTATTATTTTTTAATGTATTTAGAGCAAAGTCTATAGGGTTTCATTATGTAGATTGGATTCATAACAATCTTTCTGTCTTCAACCTCCCAAGCGCTGGGATTACAAGCACACTCCACCATATGCAGTCTCAGTTGCTGTCTCAGCATGCCCTGAGGGCAGAGTTGGCATAGCTGGGATACAACCTCAGTCCCTGAGTCTCTCTAAGCAAACACTTCATCTCTGAGCTATCTGGCCAGCCCAGTTACCTTTTACAATTCTTTTAAAATATTCTACCGTGTGGGCCAGGGAGATAGCTGAGTGACATAAGAGCCTGACTGACAAGCATGAGGTTACAAGTTCTAATCCTGGTACTGAAAAAAAAAAAAAATCCATTTCTAATAGATGCCAGATTTTCTTTCTCCATTCATTTATAATGGACACCTAGGTTGATTCTACATCTTGGCCTTTGTGAATAATTCTATGCTAAACACCAGAGCTCAGGTAAGACTTTGATATGTTGATTTAGTTTCTTTTTTGTAAAATACCAAATCGGATAACTAAATCATAAGTTGGATTTATTTTCTAGCTTTTTGAGGTACTTTCAACTGTTCTTTCTAACGGCTATGTTAATTTACATTTCTTTCAGTAGTGTACACTTTCCTTTCTTCTGAATCTTTACTGATATTTATATTTTGTACTTGTTGGACAATAGCCATTTTTCACTGGGGTGAGAAAATATGGCTTTGAAAAACACTTTCTTCTAAGTGATTTTGACTGGTTTTCATGTAGCTTCATGTGTTTTATTGAGGACATCATTTCCAAGTGCAGTTCATCATTCTTCTTAAAGCTATATACAAATTTATTGTCTTTGTTTAAAAATGATCTAGTTTCATTCACAAGCAATACTTTCTGTTAATTATGGTCCACTTTTCTTACAATTGTTGGCTTACAGAAAATGGAAAAATATTGGCAATGAGGTGAACATTATCTTGGAAAGAATATATTGGGTTTGATTTCTGGTTCTTGTATTTAACATGCAGATTTGTTCCTGTGGACAGTTTATTTGGGCATATCTCACTTTACTCAACTATAAAAAGGTGGTAAGGGCACTTCACGCTACTTTACTAATTGAATGAAATAGTATGTGCTCATTGAGAGATATGTCAGGTAAGTAATAAATAGTAGTGATAGAGTTAGTGCACTGTACAATCCTGTCTTTAGGACAAAAGAATTCTTATTGTTTTTTTCTATGTGAAAGATCAGCTTTAGTGCTCTTTTGTCTGCTTTTATTGGCTAACATATCACTGCTGAAAGGGAATCTACACCTTGAACCTTTTTCAGTGCTATTTCCTTGCCTTTTTCTCCTTCTCTTTGTGATTAGGATTCAACACTTCCAGTACTATAATTAAAAATTCTTTTGTTTTATGTATACCTATACATCCTATTTGATCAAAGGGCTAATGAATTATACTGCAATATATGCTCTTTTCCTACCAAAACCATAGTGTCTTGATAGAAAATGTTCAGGGATGTTTCTATTCTATTTCGTATTGGTATTGTTTTACAAGATAGGAATTTCTATAAAATGTAAATACGATTCTAGGGTATTTTCTTGTATAATCTGTAATGTAGCCTTGGCTTTTCAAATCAATTTTATATCTAAGGAAACAACACCATATAATTAGGAGGGTAGGGAGACGAGGTTGTGGTAAAAGTATAATCATGCCTGGGTTATGATACTGTGAACAGTTACGCAACTCTTCTGAGTCACGCAACCTGGTGTCTCAGTCTCCTGTGTCAAAAATGGTTTCATGCCCTGGAATCACAGTTTCCCATTCATGTCTAACTGTCTTCTCCTAGGGCATGAAGTCATAGCTTGTACTGGAGGGAGGCGGGTTAGGTCTTAATGAGGCTACACTCAGTTTTGTGTCTGTCTGCTTATTCTGACATCTGGAGTTTGTTGTACGATTTCAACCAGCCAATTTCCAAAATGTGTTTATGGAACACATTATGTATTCTGAAGAGTTTTAATGGCCTGACATTCTCACTTCCTGGGTCCACAATACCAATTCCATCAGAAATACACTTCATCTGGAATAAGTTCAAATATTTTTCCTTCAGAGTCTATATTTTAAAATATTTTGAGACAAAGAGCCCATCGAATAATTTTTTTAATTACAAATTTCATCCCACTATTCCCACACAAGATACTATGTAAACTTCTAACATAGTTTATTCAACTTGGGTTAATCTAAAATAAATAAATGCACATGCGCAGAATTATAGTGTTTATAAGAAAAACCACGAGGTATTTAAGCTATGTCTGAATTACTTCACTTAGCATGTGGTGTAAAAGTGAATCCATTTTCAAATGACCTAGATTTATCAAATAAAGGGCAAAGAAAAAGACAGATAATAGAAGAAAAGAGAGAAAAAAATTCATTCAGGCTATGCAATGTGTCTACAAATTTACCTTGAGTTTGTACAATTATCTTTCATGTTTTATATATTCTTTGGCCAATTAGTTTTCTTGAAATCTGAATGTGCAATAATCAAATTTTTAAGGCCTTACACAATAAACAAATGAATCTGATTCTGGAAAATTAAAACGGTTTGGAAGCGGTGCAGATATATAACACATTTCTTGAAATTCCCTATAGTCTCATTGAATGCGCTGGTAGGTGAGAGGCTTCCTGTGTGTTGTCTTCATTAGCACAGCAAGGCCTATACGCAAGCAGCCATGTCAAAGGGACCTGCAGTGGGCATTGATTTTGGCACCACCTACTCTTCTATGAGTGTCTTCCAGCATAGAAAAGTGGAGATAATTGCCAATGATCAGAGAAATCGAACCACTCCAAGCTATGTCGCTTTCACTGAAACCTAACAACTGGCTGGAGATGCTGCAAAAAAAATTAAATAAATAAATAAAAATAAAAAAAAATAAAAAAATAAATAAGTAAGAGGCCGTGAACCCTACCAACACAGTTTTTTATGCTAAGCGGCTGATTGGATGTAGATTTGATGATGCTATTGTCCAGTCTGATATGAAGCGCTGGACCTTCATAGTGGTGAATGATGAAGACAGGTCCAAGGTTCAATTAAAATATAAAGGAAAGACAAAGAGCTTCTACCCAGAGGAAGTGTCTTCCAGGGTTCTAACAAAGATGAAGAAGATTGCAGAAGCTTATTGGTTACAAATGCAGTGATCACTGTATCAGTTTACTTTAACGACTTTCAGCATCAGGCAACAAAGATGCTGGAACTATTGCCGGTCTTAATGTACTTAGAATTATCAATGAACTAACACCTGCTGCTACTGCTTATGACTTAGACTAAAAGGTTGGAGCTGAGGGAAATGTGCTGAGTTTTGATTTAGGAGGAGGCACTTCTGGTGTGTCAATCCTCACTATTGAAGATGGAATCTTTCAAGTGAAAGATTCACTTCACTGGAGACACCAACTTACATGGAGAAGATTTTGACAACCGAACAGTCAATTGTTTTATTGCTGAATCCAAGCACAAGCACAAGAAGGACATCAGTGAGAACAAAAGAGCAATCTGCCAGTCTTCCTACTGCCTGTAAGTGAGCTAAGAGAACCCTCTCTTCCAGCACCAAAGCCAGTATTGAGATTGATTCCCTTTATGAAGGAACCAACTGGAACCTCCATTACTCATGCTCGATTTGAAGAGTTGAATGCTGACCTGTTCTGTGGCACTCTGGACTCTATGGAGAAGGCTCTGCAAGAGGCTAAACTGTACAAGTCTCAGATCGATGACATTGTCCTGGTGCATGGTTCTATCTGCATCCCCACAAACCAGAAGGTATTGCAGGACTTCTTCAATGGAAAATAATTGAATAAGAGCATCAACGTTGATGAGGCTGTTGCTTATGTGCAGCTGTTTAGGCAGCCATTTTATCTGGAGACAAATCTGAAAATGTCCAAGATTTGTTGCTGTTGGATGTCACTCCTCTTTCTCTTGGTACTGAAACAACTGATGGTGTCATGGCAGTCCTCATCAAGTGCAATACCACCATTCCTACCAAGCAGACTCAGACTTTCACTACCTATTGGGACAACCATTCTGGCATGCTCATTCAGGTATATGAAGGTGAGCATGCCATGACCAAGGGTAACAATCTGTTTGGCAAGTTTGAACTCACAAGCATATCTCCTGCACCCCGTGGTGCTCCTCAGCTTGAAGTAACTTTTGATATTGATGCCAATGGCATCCTCAATGTTTCTGCAGTCTGTGAAAGTACAGAAAAAGAGAACAAGATTACCATCACTAATGATAAGGGCCATTTGAGCAAGGAGGACATAGAGTGTATGGTCCAGGAAGCAGAGGACTATAAAACTGAAGAGGAGAAGCAAAGAGACAAAGTGTCGCTGGAGTCCTACACTTTCAATATAAAAGCAACGGTTGAAGATGAGAAACTTCAGGGCAAGATTAGTGATGAAAATAAACAGAAGATTCTTGACAAGTGTAAAGAGATCATCAACTGGCTGAATAAGAATCAGACTGCAGAGAAAGGAGAATTTGAACATCAGCAGAAGGAACTGGAGAAAGTCTGCAATCTCATCATCACCAAGCTGTACCAGAGTGCAGGTGGCATGCCTGGGGGAGCGCCTGGGGGCTTCCCTGGTGGCGAAACTCCTCTCTCTGGTGGTGCTCCCTCAGGGCCCACCATTGAAGAGGCTAATTAAGCCAACCCTAAATAACAGTTATAGCATTCTTCCACAGCCAATAAAATGGAAGGACCTAAATTTGCAGCAAATTCTGTAGCAGCTATGAAAGTTGAACTGCTATAGTAAAGTACTGGGCATTCTCAATAATTGAATAATGGAACATGTGCACAGGGAAACATAGCACTGCACTTTAAGCATTGTACTATAAGTGTAAATGCAATGTCTTTAATAAAAATATTTAAACTGGCAAAAAAGAATTTCCAAACAGTGAAGCTAATTGTTATATACTGCAAACAAGTACTAAAAAAGTCCAAAACCAATATTTAATAATACATAAAATGTGTAATTATATAGGAGATGTCACTTCTCATCCTTTTGGCTAAGATAAAGTCTAATTATATAGGAGACATATATATAAATATGTATATGTGTGTACATATGTGTATATATATATATATATATATATCTGATATTTCATTATTTAAATATTTTGAAGATCTTAAGTCATTTCATCCCACTTAACATATTTAAGATACACAGTTTTTATTGAGTTATCTTTATCATGTGTTTTCCTTTCAAAATTTTGCTATCAAAATACATCTTTTTTTTTTTTTTTTGGTCTTTCTGAGACAGGGTCTTGCTATGCACTTGAGGCTGGCCTTGAGCTCACTTTTGTAGCCCAGGGTGGTCTCAAACTTGCACCAATCCTCCTGCCTCAGCCACCCGAGTGCTGGGATTACAGGCATGAGCCAAAATACATCTAAATTATAAATTATATGTCTATTTTTGTAATTTTTTCCACAACTTTTAGTAGCAAATGATAAATTTGGACATATAACTAATTAATATACCTCTGTAAGCATAGTGTCAAAATTCTCAGAAAAAATTTTAATATCAAAATTTATACATGGTAAAAATTTGGTTTATGTGTTTTAAAATTTTGAAACATTGTTTACATAATTTATTTTTCTCACATATGAATTAATTTTATTAATAAGTTTTTGTTCAAATTAATTTTAGGAAAATGGATCTGTTTGTGAACTGTGGGAAACATATTATATTAATATTCAGGTGACCTGTAGTAAGAGACAAGTACATGGAATATATTATAGTACAGAGAACAAGAGTTTTATTCATAGGAATATATTTAATAGGAATTTATATATGGAACAAAGAAAAATTTTCAGTTACAATTTCAAAATATAGAGTGAATTTGTACTATGGTTACTGTCATTTTTAAGCTGATTTATCTAAGTCCCTATGTGTAAATGAAATGGCTTTTTGGGGTTTTTGTTGTTGACGTTGATGCTGCTTCTGCTGCTGCTGCAATTGCTACTATCTGTGCAAGCCATTTACTTATTATTTATTTATTCATTAATGTTTCAGAGTTTTATTTGCAAATATTTCATGCCAAACCTATAAAGACCTATCTCAGCAACAAGAAAAGTAACTAAGACAGAACTGATGAATTTACTGCATGTAGCTTTGGGGAGATATCTAGACATAAACTACACCATTCTGCCCTTCCGATCAAACACTCATGCATTTCCCTTTATATAAAAGTATTTAGTCCATCTCTAATAGTTGCCAAAGTCCTAACAGTTTTAGCATACTAAGCAGTCCTGTTGAGATTTAAAGCAAACTGTTAGCTGTGAACTGCTTTAGAAATGCAAAGAAAATTAAACACTTAAAGCGTTCAGTGTCCCAAGGTATACATTTCTACTCTGACAGTGACAAAGAGGAGTCTATAAAGGAATGGGACTAAAACAAGTCCCAGCTCCTGCAGGGAAAACATTAATCCCTATAGTTCCATGCTCAGCCTCTGTGGCAATCTACGGCAAGCTGTGAACTTCAGAGGGCTTGGGTGTCTCCACTCCTATGATACTTCTGATGGTTGTAGCTCCTGTGGTTTCTGTCTTTATCAGGCTCTGTTTCCTCCATGCAAATTTCCTCAGAAGACCCACTTTCCTAGATCCTCCTAACTTCTGGGGTCTCCTCTGCACCTTTGGCATCATACACACAGCTTTGCACAATTCATTCTGAGGGGCACAGTCCTGGCTTGCCAGGCCTTCTGCAGTGTGGGTGGAAGCCTTCTTGACCTCTCAATTCTTTTATTTTCTATGCACGTAAGACCATTCCTATTCTGCATGCACATTGGCCATTTGGATGATACCAAGTTCTGTTGCCAACTGAAGCTGTAGGTAATTTCTCTCTCTCTCTCTCTCTCTCTCTCTCTCTCTCTCTCTGTCTGTCTGTCTGTCTCTCTGCTATAGGGGTCAAGTACCTCAATTGCTGAGCACTCTAATTCCAATCTGGAACCAATTACCCAGGCCTCCGCAAATGTGCAATATGGTGCCCTGGGGCTTTCTGCTTAAAACAATCTTTTACTTTTGCAATTTTGAGGCTACAGAGTGTGGTGTCTTCCTGCTTTTTGTGACGCAAGTCCTGCTGCTCCTTTTCTATTCTTGTTTCCTTTTAACAGTCAGTGCCTCTTTTGCTCTGCCTTTGTATGTCAGGGCTTTACTGGAGCTTTGCTGGAGGCCAAGTTCAAAACAATGAAATCATTCTGCTGTTGCTCTTTACTCTCTCCATAAATTTGGCTAAAAATTCACAATAGTAGCCATCCCACCACCTCAACATTAGACTCTGTTGAAATGTATTCTTCCAGATTAATTAGTCTATCATCATAATAATAGTCTCAGGCAGAGTCTCTGAACATGAGCACAATGCAGGCCAACTTTCTTCCAAGCCATAACACACATTGGTTTGGGGTCCAACAACCAATTCAGTCTTTCTTCCCAGCAGAAATCTTCAGAACCTGGTCTTTACCAGCAAGATTGCCATCAGCCTTCTCATCTTCCGAGCTACCTGAATCTCCCACAAAGTACAGCCTAAGGCTTTTCAGTTTTATTTTTACACCTGGCATTTCCACATCATTCTAAACTCTTCCCACAAGCTATTTCCAAAGGCTGCTAAGCCACATGGTTAGGTATAGTCATAGAAATGACCTCAACCTCAGAACCAAATTCTATTTCAGTTACTTTCCTTATTGCTCAGATAAAATATCTGACACCCAAAGTTAAAAGGGGAAAGTCTTATTTAGCATTTGGTTTGTAGGGTCTTAGCCCATAATTGGCTGGCTCATGATAGAGGTGCAACAGTTATTAATGGTGGAAGACAGCAAAAGTAGCAAGGGAGAACAGCAAAAGCTTCTTTGTGTCCCTTATATTATATGCACACTATGAGGATTATAGTGGTAGCAATCCAATAAGTGACTGATCAGTATCTCCCTTAGTATCAGTACCTTTAATCAATCACATACTCTAGATTTAACCACTTCTGAAAATATCTTATGACCATATGAAGCTTTGATTGAACATCTAGTTATAAAGCATAACAAAAATTTTTTAAAATTCTACATACTCACCAACATGAATTAAGTATGCTTAATACTTAAGTACACTACCACCTAACCTACTGAGGCAGGAGACTCACAAAGAGCTAATCCATACAATGGAGCAAAAGAAAATGAAGGCTGTGGAAAGTATTAGAGGGGCAATACGGTAGATGTGCAAACAATCAGATGTATTTGCTGAGTAGATAGGAAAGAGATGAGGTTTTGTGCTGTTTAACCCAGTATACAATGAATAGAGTGTGAATAAGATAGATTGTTATTACAGACTCACATTTGGTATCCACAGATCACTGAAAAAAATGAAATATTTAAAATCTAAAAATGTGATAGGCGGGACATGCTTATGAACCACGCAGGTCACAACTATCCTTCTTTGACACTGTATCCTATCAAGTCAGAAAGCAGGGCAGTTGCTGTTTGCTGAAAGATTCTTCCAGAAATTACCCACATTTCTGAGTTAAAATTAGAGAATTACTTCCAATAAATATAGCTTCCATCTCAGAGATTATGCATGACTCAGACAATCTAACTAGTCAACATGAGCATAAACTTCTCATTTCTAGACATGGGCATTCAATACATAATTGCTCTTTCTTTCACTGCATTTGCCATTTTGGGCAAAACTGCTAAATTGAATCTGAGAGTATTTTGTTGTGTTTGTTTTGTTTTGAGGAGAAATGCAACAGACTTCAAATGTCTAAGGATAAGACACTTATTGTGCTAAAAAAACTTACTTTGTGTGAAAAGTTCAGAATGTTTTGTAAATGTGGTGGAGGACATATTTAGAAATCTCACTGAGATATTTCTTAATTAATTAGTTTTACACAATATTTCTCCAAACCTTTCACATAACCATTCCTGAAGCCAGATGCCATTCTATGAGAATGAAACTTTCGTAGTAGGTACCTAGTTTTGTGCTGCTCATTGTTGGGTTGGAGTGAAGTATTACTTTTCTTATGTGTGAGAATTTTATGCACAGAATGGTGAGTCTTGGGGCTCAAAAAAGAAAGTAATAACAAAAACACGAAAAGCAAAAACATGAGAAGAGAGGCATTATTCAAAATTTTCTCTCTTCAGTTTTATAATGTAGACGTTAACTATATTGTGTCTAAACAAGTAGAATAAATTTACATGTTTTGAGGGGCAAGGTTATCTTTTTCTTTGCTGGAGTTATCATGAGTATTAATCATAAGATACTACATAAATATCAGACAGAGCCATATAGATTGCTGGTTGTTTAAGATCAGAAATGATCAAATACTGTTAATTTCAAACAATTCAATCTGAATTCATTGAATGAATAAATAATGAATTATTCTAACTCTATGGACTATTACCACATAACTCAAAGTTTTCATTTCATGGTGCATATTATTTAGCCTCATTACTCTCAAATATTGCTTTCTGTGCTCTCTGATAACAAACTTTCACCAATAGAGCATATTTAAGGGTAGTATCAAGTACGTATTTCTATCATAACATAATATATACATTTTATTGACACAATGAATTATTTCATAATTAAATAAAATATGGCTTAAGTAATATGAGCATGAATAAAGACATGAAAATAAAAACTTATTTTTGTAATCCTATTCAACATGTATCAGTCTCTTGGGTTACTCACAATTCATTTTGGAAAATATCCACTGTTACATTTCCAAGTCTCTCAGGCAACTATGTCTTCATTATAGTTAGCCTTCAATACTAATAATTTCTAAATAAACTTATGAAAAAATATAAGCTCTTATCCCCCCAAAAAATCTTAGAGGGGAAAAGGACGTTTCTCTCTGCCAAACAAATTTATTAAAAAACAAAAATGTGATCTCATATTTTACACACATTTTCTCTTTGGAAATCTATTTTAATTCAATTAAATAAGCTATGTTTATTTCAAATATGTTGTTTTCAACTTGCATATATTGATTCTTTCATAAATTTTAATACATAATACATGGGAGTTATGATTCATAGAGGTTGTTCTTAATTGTAAAATATCTTTACTACTTTAGACTTCATTTATTTCTCCTTAAAAATTCTGGTAATAAATATTCTCTAGTTCACACATCCATGGCCATAAGAGCTATAATATTTTGTGTTACGAAGTCTAAGGAAGGAGTAAAAACTTGACCTGTATGATGCAATGAGTTTGATTCTAAAATTCATTGCTTATCAGTTTATGGAGGCTCTTAGGACTTATAAGTGGCTGTCTTAATTTGGGCTGTTGTAAAAACCTACTATAGATTGGGTAGCTTGTAAACAATGAGATTTTATTTTCTATATTTCAGGAAGCTTGAAAATCTGAAGTCTATTTCATAGATTTGGAGTCTCATGAGGGTCTCCTTCCTCAGTCCTACATGGGCATCTTCTTCAGGTAACCTCACATGGTGGAAGGAATAAAGGAACTGTCCAGTCTCTTCTGAGGGCATTTCTCATTCATGTAGTCTTCAGTCTCTTAACATAATGATTTTCCAAAGATCATACCTTGAAATACCATCACATTTAGCATGAATTTCAACATATGAATTGGAGCATACACATTCAGTACATGGATGTGTAAATTTGTGAGGAATAAAATTTTGTCTATATCAATTATCTTCCTCTATGCAAGCCATAAATGCATAAAACAATTGAATTTCTGTTGTTACTTTGTGAAAATAAAACAAAGTTGCTGGTGGTAGATTAGAGAAGCTGAGACTCCAGCTCTTCCCTTAGATTTAACATCTTTAGTCAGTGTGATGATTGACATTATTCACCTGTCATTTAGCTTAGTATTTTCCTTTTGGCATCAGTTTCTCTCCATTAGCTTTAGTAGATGATATCATCATGGTCCATATGGTTAAACAAATTTAGTGATATGAGTTTTCCAAAATTTTTAGTATTTCCTGCTATATCATCACTATCTCTGTTTTATAGCAGAACACAGGTAAATTTGACTATGAAGTGAAGAGTTCAGATAGATAAATATGAGAAAATTTTTCCTTTGCCTATGCCATTGTTTAATATTCATAAAAATGTTTTATTGCCCAGATGTTAGAAATTTATTAATTATCTTACTGGCACTTGGGCCTTGTTCTTGCAAGAGCAATAGTAGATGCCAGGAACTAAATCACCTTTTGTCATTCTGCTGAATAAAGGATTGTTTGTGCTCTCCAGTTGATAAATTATCTCTGTGCCTTGTCGTTATAAAAAGAAACTCATCTTATTCACTAGGCTGGCAGGAGATGAGAATGCCCTAAGAGAATGCTCAGAGAGTTTTTCTTCCACAAATCACAAGTGGGATGTATGCTATGAGACCTATCTGCAAGTTAATATGGAATAAATCTAGAATTAAGTATAAGATCTTCATTGGTACTACTTCATATGTGATAAAGTATTACAAAGTTGGAGGATTAATTTTACTTTTTTCTTTTTTGAGACAGGGTCTTGCTACGCAGTTCAGGCTGACCTTGAACTCACTTTGGTAGCCCAGTGTGGTCTTGAACTCACACCGATCCTCGTGCTTCAGCTTCCCAAGTGCTGGCATTACAGGCATGTGCCACCATGCCCGGCTAATTTTACTTTTATCTACACTAAATTATCTTAAATACAGAAACTGATTCTAGCACTGAAAAATACATATTTCACACAATATTTCTGAAAGAAAAAGAAAGCTTAGAATTCTGATGCAGTAAGATACTATCAATATTTTCATGATTCTTCCATCTGTCTAATACTTTGTTATAGAGATTCATGGCAATATTGGTCCACAAAGTATGCCATT
Source organism: Myocastor coypus (assembly GCA_004027025.1). Lineage (NCBI taxonomy): Eukaryota > Metazoa > Chordata > Mammalia > Rodentia > Myocastoridae > Myocastor > Myocastor coypus. The sequence continues at coordinate 35,790 of PVJA010005167.1, read as the reverse complement.
GCATATTTTGAAAAGTTAATTTATTAACATTAATTTTTCCACTAAATAAAATATATCAAAACTTATCACTAAAATCATTCTTCTATATTCTTAACAATAAATAAAATGTAGCTTCTAGAGCAATTTTAGTTTCACAGCAAAATTAAGGAGGAAACCATGGGGCTCTCATCTAGACCCAGCCCTCACAGTCTCCCTCACCCTCAGTAGATATCCTGAATGACAGTGGCATGTTTTCTACCACTGATGAACCTATGTCATCACCCTAAATCCAGTAGGACTGAGTTTTGATGGTGCACATTGTATGGGCATGAATAAATGTATAATGACATATTTCCACCATTATAGTATCATTCAGATCTATTTCATTTTCTTAAAAAAAGTCTTAAAATCCTCAGTACGGCCACCTATTCAGTGCTCCTCAAAGCCAGCATTAGCAACCACCATTCTTTCTTAGTTTGCTTTTTCCAGAATGTCATATATTTGGAATCAAACAGTGTGTGAACTTTTCAGATTGGCTTCTTCAGCTTAGTAATACTTATTTAAGTGTCCTGCTTGTCTTTTTATTGGCTTGATAGCTCATTTCCTTTTAGTGCTGAATAAATATCCCATTGGCTACAGACACAGTTTATTTATCTATTCTCCTACTGAAGGACATTTTGGTTACTCCCAAGTTTTGGCAATTATGGATAGAGCTGCCATAAAAATCTATGTGCACATTTTTTTTTTTTATGCAGACATAAATTTTCATCTCTTTTGGGTAGCTACCAAGGCTATTACTGGAACTTGTAGTAAGAATATGTTTGGTTTTGTAAGAAACTGCACAAGTCTTCTAAAGCAAATATCTTTTTAAATTTTGCACAGTGACAAATGTAAATTCTTTTCATTTCTATATCATCATCATTCTATGTGTCAATGTTTTAGATTTTGCCTCTTTTAATAGATATAGAGTGACATCATCATATGCAATTTCTTAAATTACACATGTCAAATACTGTTTCATATATTTACTTATAATCTGTACATCTTTGGTGAGCTCTCAAGATATTTGAGTCATTTTTAAAATGTCTTTGATCCTTTTATTATTATTTGATTTTAAGAGTTATTTGTACATTTTGGATGATGGTTATTTGCAAACTGTCTTTGCACTGTTTTGTTCCCTTATGTGACTTGTCTTTTCTATGGGTATTATCTTTCTCATAGAGGAAAATAAATTAGTTTTTGCTCCATTTTTTGAGGCAGGCTCTTGCTAGCTACTCACCATGTAGCTCACGCTGGCCTTGATCTTGTGACAGTGCTCCGGCCTCAGCCTGTCGAGTGCTGCAGGTATAGTACTGCACCACCATACACAGCCCTAAATATACATTTAAATAAAGTCTCTATTACCTATCATTTCCTTCATGAATCAAGGTATAACTAAAGAGTTATTACCACACTCATGTATATTTAGGTTTTCTCTTTCCAAGAATTTTATAGTTTCACATTTGACATTTAAGTTTATGATCTATTTTCATTAGTTTGTTATGAAAACTATAAGCTCTTTGTCAAAATTGACTTAATTTTTGCCTATGAATGTTCAGTTTTTCTCTTACCATCTATGTAACTACTGTGTTTGTTCCATTATATTGTTTCATTGTATGTTTAATTCTCTCTAGAGTCAGGCAAGTACATTTATAGGGGTCTATCTCTAGGCTCTTTTTTCTGATCCATTGGTGTATTTGTCTTCCTGCTCTTCTTGCATTGTCTATACTACTGGAGTAATACATTCTGAGGTCCAGTGGCACCAACACTCTAACTTTGCTTTTCTCATCAGTATTAATTTGGCTATGTGGATATTTTACCTTCCATGGAAACTTGATAATAAATTTGTTGATGTCCACAAGACAACTCACTAAAAGGTTTGAACTGGACTATGTTGATTCTGTACCTTGAATTAGAAGGAATCGACAATCTTTGAGCCTCTCCAATCATAAAGACGGAATTTCTTTCCTTTTATAGTCGGCATTTGGTTTACAATTTAATTCTTTACCTGATTCAGGTTGCAAAGGAAATTGAACAAGAACCAAATTCAATTTCCTCATCAGTCAAAATTGAACCTACACACTGAATTTGATTCACTTCTTTTTCAATTTTGTTTGTGACAGGATAATAGGTTAGGGATAGATTTTTATTGAAGAAAAGTAAAGCAATAACAAATCAATTTTTTTCAATAAATATTAGAATGAAAAATTTTTTTCAGTGATTAAAGAGAAAATAATGTATACTAAGTTGTATTTTTTTTTTTTTTCGGAACAAGGGATCGAGCTCAGGACCTTACACTTGCCAGGCAGACACTTGTGCCTCTGAGCTATCTCCCCAGCCCCCATACTGTATTTTTATCCCTTTTCTCTTCCTACATTTCCCCGTCAAACCCTTCTAGTTCATTTTTCCTTTTAAATAATTAATTATCATTTCATGAAACCTATTGTGGACTCTGAATCTTATTTATTCTTTCAATTTCTTATACAAAGGAGACAATACAATGTTTGCACATATGAGTCTGATTTAATTCATTTATGAGTTATTCTCAAGTTGCATCTTTTTACCCATGAAAGTGTCAGGCTTATCCTTATATATGGCTGTGTATTATTCCATTGAATAAGAGCCACATCCCTTTTTCTATTACCTATTTGATGGAATTTGGATTGTTTCCAAGATTTACTTATACAGAATGTACTATAAACATGATGCACATACATCACTGTTTTATGATGTTTTTAAGTCTTCTGGTACTTTATCTAGAAGGAAAAGAGCTGGATCAAAAGGGACTGCTAAACCTAGATTTTTCAGGAATCTTCAAATGATTTTCACAGTGGTTTCAGCAGTCTACACTCTCACCAACAGTGGAGGAAGTTCTTTTTATCCGTACAACCCTACAGCATTAGTTTTTGGTTGATTTCTTGATGGTAGCCATTGTTTCTAGGGTTAGATGGATTCTCAGTGTTATTTTAATTTATATTTCTCAGAAGATCAATGATGTCAAACAGTTTTTCACATATTTATTTGCCATTTGTCTTTCTTCATCTGAGAAGTGTGTGTTCATCTCAGATGCCTATTTTAAAATTGGGTCTTTGAATTTCAGTATTCTGAGTTCTTCCTATTGTATATATATTTTAGATTTATATAAATCCTTTGAAGTACAAATTACTAAAATATTTTTGACTGTGTTGGTTGTATTTTCACTGTCAAGGTGATTTCTTTAGATGTACAAAGCTTTTTAATGGGAGAACTCAGTTGCTGATCCTTTGGAGTACTTACCATGCAGTTTGTTTTTTCTTTATAAGCTCTGTTCATGTCATCAACATTTCTACATATTTTCTCTTCTAATAGATTTATTGTTTCTGTTTTAATATTTGTCTTAGTTATTCTTCTCTCATTGCTGGGACAAATACCCAACATCCAAAATGAAGGAACTAAAGGTTTGTTTAGCTCACAGTTACTGGAGGTTTCAGTCCATACTCGGCTGGCTCCGAGGCAGAGAGGCACATGGCAGAGAGCAGCAGTTCATGGCGGCGGAACAGCAGCAAAATGGTGACAAAAGACACTGACCAATCAGGGCAGCAGAGCAACAGCCTCAATCTGTCTCTTGGTCACTCTTTATATTGCATTCAGGCTCTCTGCCTCAGCCAACACCTATAATCCCAGTTGTACTCAGACCCATAATCCCATCAGTACTAAAACACATAATCCCAGTGAATCATGAGTCAAGTCTCAAACTCTAGAAGTCTCTACCTCATGACTGCATGAGGCTTTGGGGACACAACTAGACATAAATCATAATAATATCATTCTGTTTTAATAATATTGTTCTGTTTTAATCTTTTGTGTGTGTGTGTGTGTGTGTGTGTGTGTGTGTGTGGTATCGAGGACTGAACTCAGGACCCTGTGCTTGCCAAGCAAGAGCTTATTCTACTGAGTTATCTCCCCGGCCCTGTTTTCATCTTTTAACTTCAGTGTAGTGCATGATGATAGACATGGAGGTAATTTTAGTTTAAGTCATGTAGTAAGCCAGTTTTTCTAGCACCATTTATTAAACAGTTAATCTTTCTTCCTATTAACATGTTGGCTCCTTTGTTGAAGATAAATTGGATGAGTGTACTTGTAGTTGTGTCTGCATCTTGTAATTTGTCCCACTCATATCAGGTCTGGACTTCTTTGCCAATACCATGCTGATTTTATCACAGTAATTTTGTAGTATAATTTCAAGTTAGGGTTTGTGATGCCTCCTTCCTTGTCTAAGTTTCTCAGTCTTGCCTTTGCTATTTAGGGTCTCTTATTTTTCAAATGAATTTTATGAATGTTTTTCTCTAATTCTATGAGGTATGCTAATGGAATTTTGATTGAAATTATGCTAAATCTGAATAACAACTGTGAAACATATTTTCAAAGTTTTAGGTTTTCTATCCATGAACAATAGGTATCTTTCTATTGTCTGATATTCTCTTAAATATAATTTTTTCCCAGTAATGTAATTTTCAACATGGAGATCACTTTTGTCTTTTTTAAGGTTGATTGACTTATTTATTTGTATTTTAGGGAAGAGTCTACAGTCTGTTCAAGGTCTCATTATTAGATTGGACTCATAGTGATCCGCTTGTTTATAGCCTCTAAAAGCTCAGATTACATGTGTGTACCACCATACCTAGTCTCAATTGCTGTCTTAGGGCATGCTAGGGGCGGGCCCATCGCAGGAAAACCAGGGATGAAATCTCTGGCCCCTGCAACGGATTACAGATGCTTTAATTAAGACTGATTCTTAGCTCATTTTTGTGGATGCTATTATGAAGGGTTTTGTTTCCCTAATTTCTTTCTCAATGAGTTTTTTGTTTGTGTACAGTAGTGCTACTAATTTTTGAGTTGATTTGAGTCCATTTGTACTGCTTAAATACTTTTTAAATTTAGAAGTATTTGGTGAAGCTTTTGGGGTCTTCTATGTGGAACAGCATGCCTTTAGTGAACAATGATAATTTAATTTTTTCCTTTACTATCTTTAATATCTTTTTTTTTTTCTTGTCTACTTGCACTGGCTAATGTTTCCAGAACTATATTGATGGTTGTAAGACTGGACATTCTTATCTTGTTTCTGATTTTAGAGTAAAAGCTTTCAGGTTTTTCTTGTTGTTGTTGTTCATTGAGTATGATGTTGGCTGCTAGTTTGTTATAGATGGCTTTTGAGGTAAAGTCCATCTGCTTTGCTTTTCTATAGAATGTTTAGTTAAAAGATTTCTTTTTTGCATCTATTGAGATGGTCATGTGTTTTTGTCTTTGGCTCTGTTGAAATAGTATTTTATATTTATTGATTGGCATATACTGAAGCGTTCCTGCATTCCTGAGATGAATCCATTTGGTACGGTGTATAATCTTCTTAATGATTTGCTGTATTCTGTCTGTTGGTGTCTTACTGAGAATTTCTGCATCTATGCTCACTACAGATACTGACCTTCAGTGCTCTTTTATGGACTGGCATTATTTTGGCTTGGTGTCAAGATAATACTTGTATACAGCACTGAGTTATGGAGAATTGCTTCCATTTTAAGTTCATTAAATATTTTGAGAAGTATTGGTGCTGGTTATTCTCTAAATCTCTTGCATAATTCAGCAGTGAATTAATCAAAACTTGGGCTTTTCTTTATTGTTCAATTTTTAATTACATTTCCAATTTTACTGACTGATATTCGGTATTCAGTCTTTTAATATATTAACTTTGGTGATTGATGTATATTTAGGAATTTATTCATTTCTTTTATGTTTTTCCTCTTATGAGAGTAAAAAATTTCCAAGTAGGTATTGATAATCTTCTGAATACACACAGGATCTATAGCGATTTCACTCTTTTTATTCCTTACTGTATGAATTTCAGTGTTTGAAATTTTGTTTCTAGATAAAGTTGGCAAAGTTAGATAAAAGTTTATCAGTTTTCTTTATTATTTGAAAGAGCCAACTATATGTCAGATTTCATTCCCATGCTTGTAAAATTTTCTGGTATTACTTTTCCAAATGATGTTTTTATGTCATTTGTGTTGAGTCCAGCTTTTTGATGGACACCTATGAGTCTTATATTGTCTTTTAGTTGTTGAATTGCTATTTTCTGATCCCTTGTTATTTTTAGGGCAACTTTCCTTTAATGATCACCAATAATGAGCCTGTCTTTAATATCTGAAAACTTATCTTCAGTTTTATTTAAGTGGTTTTACCAGGTGTCAATCAAAATTTTCATTTCCTGGCTATCTCCTTGAATCCATTTCATATGCTGTATTTCTTTCCTATATTGCTCACAGAGTACTTACTTCCTTTTCCTGTCATCCTCTATTTTTGTCTGTGTCTACTCTAGATTTTCTGAGCAATTCATTCTTCATTGTTTTGTCATTTCTTTTTTAAAACTGAGGTTATTATTACTGTTGTTATTATTATTATTATTAATTATTATTTTGTGGAACTGGGGATTGAACTCAGGCCCTTGAACTAGCAAGGCAAGTACTTATTGTACCCAGCTGGGGAGATAGCTGGGTACAATAAGTACTTGAAAACATGGGATGTTGGGGTTTTGTTTTGGTGAAGCATAAAATTTGTGCTTTCTAGAAAGGCACTTATGTCACTGAGCTATCTCCCTGGTTCCTAAAAATGTGTTTTTTATAGAGCTACTTATACAGTACAATTATAAAATGTGAAGGCTGAGGAAACATAGGATCCATTTAATTTATATAGTCACTCTACTTAATACTATCCTTCTCTAAAGGATAGTATTTAGTGCTATTGGCACTAAATCCACAAAAGAAAAAATGTAATGGAAGGATCAGATGCAATAAGGCACAAGAGAAGAGCAAGAATCGATGGAAGCCCTCGAACATCATGGATATTTAACACAGGGTGGAGGAGAAATACTTCATTATGTAGAAAGTTGCTTGGAGAATAAACACATTGTGATGTGAAAATAAATAATTCAGATACAGAGTCTGTGTAACTAGTGTTTCATAACCTATCCCTGAATGTAAGCATTGCACAAATGATATTCCCAAATTTCACAGCAACCTTGAGACACAAATATATCACAAATGAAGGAACATATACAAGATGTAATTTTCCAAAGTTACAAAGCAATAAAAAATAGAAGCAGGGTTAGAACTTCCATTTGCTTGGATCTGGAGCATATTCTGGGAATGAAAAAAGATACCACAATAAAGCTAAGCCCTGACTTGTAACATCACAATCAGAGTATGAACACAAATGAGACATTTGTGAAGCAAGAAGTGATGTGAAATGCAAATGATCTCTCTCTAGAACAAGTGTCATATCCTTTTATATTGCTTCTGCAGGGCCTGCGTTGTCCTTTGTGTAGCCAGGATGCTACAGTAAGCTTTAAAAGTCCACAACAGCTGGCAATTCTAAAAGAGAAGAATAGCATCTAGAATTAAGGCTAGGCTGTCTGCTTTCTTGTTGTGAACTCTGCTCCATTTTTTTAATCCCTGTAGAATACTTATAGAATATTTGATTGTATGCTTCAGGATTATTACTTTAAGATATCCTTATATTGGTTAGAATTTTAGAGCCTAGTGATCATGATGATCATATTTTATTACTTCTATGATTTGTGTGATATTGTTTTAAGCTATTTGAACTTTTAAAATATATTTTATTTATTTGGTACAGGGTCTCACTACACTACATGGACTCATAGTGATCCTCTCATCGGAGCCTCCCCAGTGGTCGGATTATAGATGTGCACCACCATACCTGGTTTCCATGGCCAGCTTGGCACCCAGGCCGGCATGATGCATGTTACTGAAGCTCAAACCTGGGTCCTTGTGTTTGCCAAACAAGTGCTTAGACTGCTGAGCTATCTTCCTAGCCTACTTTGCACATTTTGACTCATTTAACCATTACTTTAATATTAGGGACTAGATACTATGGAGTTCAGGAACCAATGCATATAGCTTCTTATGGATGAGTGGAATTTGGGCTGAGATCTTAATGAAATTACTTTAATGAGCACTTTCTATACTCCACAATGTACCAAGTAAAACAGTATTATCTTTAATTCTCACTGTAAATTCATGAGGTAAATAGATATGATAGTTATCTGGTGACTGAGAAAAACTGGGCTTCATAGAGGTTAAACAGCTTGCTAGAAGAAGTTCAAGTTTATATGATTTCAAAGATTATTCTACATAGTTTGCTCCATTCTGCCTCCAGCCTGTCCCTAATTCCACAAAGCTCTGCTCGCCCTTTGTGGGCTGAGAGAGAAGGAAAATGAAAGACATCTCTGAATTCGTTGTGCTGTTTTCCAGGATAGTGGAGAAGTGAGGAGAGGAGAGATGGCGCAGAAGTTCAAATTATGTACAGAGAAACACCTGCTGCTGGGAGATACTAGATGTTATGTTTGATACACAAACTCTTTGTGAGGGTAATTTCCCTAAGCAGTTTCACTTGGATTGCTTCCAGATATTTAATATCCAAATGAATTAAGAATTTCCATCATCTTTGTTTAATTTAATACTTTTTACTGAAAGCTGTTGGTGCTGGCCTTCTGTCAGCAGTGAAAATATCACTGAGTTAATTGTCATTTAATGTGTTAATCTGCTTGTTCTTTAATTTCTCACCTTTCTTGGCATAACTCTGACTTGAAGCTTAATGCAGCTCTTTAGCTTTAATTCTGAAAATATAGTATAAATAATTTTTAAATTCCTTCATTTCTTTTTTAAATCTTGATCTTTAGTTTGAATCTTCTTATAGTTCTCTTTTTTGAACTTTAAAAAATCCTTTTGGGCCTGTCAGATAGCTCAGAGGACTAAAATACCTGTTTAGGCAGGCACATTTTATTCCTTTATTCTGTTTCTGTTCAATTCCTAGCATGCCATGCCAGCCCCATTCCCCAGTGATGCTGAGATGGCAACTGAGACTGGGAATGGTGGCGTGTGCCTATAATCCCAGTGGTTGGGAGGCTGAAAAGAGGAGGCTCACTATGAGTCTGATCTGTATAGTGAGATCCTGTAGACCCTGTACTAAAAGTACATGTAAAAAATTATTTTCTTCCTCCAAGTCGTTATTGTTTATTTTTGACATATAACATGCTTCAATTTTAACACAAATTATATCCTTACTCAAAAATTACATGAAAATCTATTTTGACACTTTCACTGAGCGTGATGCATATTCTATGAATTTTACACTTACACATACAAATTTACAGAATTAAGTTATTGTACCTTTGTTGTTCTTTTAAGTTTCTTTTTTTTTTTTATTTTCCCCAATGTCTTGATGCCAGGCTTCAAGTGGAAAAATAACAAGAATGGATAGAGGTGAAGCTCTTACAGACTTTGGTTTTGGAAGAGGTTCATATTTAGTTTAAGTTTAGAAATTTTGTAAGTAAAAAAGCCAGATGCCATAGTGGCAATGCTTGCATTTATAGAACTTCACAACATCACTCATTTTTTAAGTTGATTAAAAGTTCGACACGGGTTGGTGAGATAGCTCAGCAGACTAAGAGCCTGCTTAGGCAAGCACAGGGCTCATGCTTCATCCCCCAGCACCACCAGGTGTTGCTCCAGCCCTGCCCCAAGGGCAGACTGATCCCTCCACAGACTCCAGGTGTGGTGATGCTCACCTATAATCCCAACACTGGCAAGGGGAGGGAGGTGAGGTGGGGTAAGGTGGGGGTGCTGAAAACAGGGAGATCACATTAAAAAAAATTCAGCAGTATTCAAGTTTAAGAGAAAAAAAAACCCTTTTCATTTCTATGTACAGATATTCCTGTTTAAAGATGTTTAAAATCCATATGATAGATTTGATTTGCACTCTTTTTCTTAACAATTTTTGTTAATTTTACCCTCATGAAAAATATATACACATTTGTATGAAATTATGTGATTAGTCAGTCAAGTTTTCATTTTCTTTATTTCAGCTGAACTTCCAACTACCTGTAAATCCCATGCTCCCTTTCACTCAAAGTCAAGGTAACCAATTATTTAAACATGTAATTCTCAGCAGAGCAGAGATTGCACCCTATGATTGGCAGTCAATCCAAAGCTCTACCTTACATTTTATTCCTTTAAGCCTCCAGACAGGTATTTGATCCTTGTATAAGTCCTCTGCTGCTTTTTGCCCTTGTGCCACTCAGCTCCTTGTAAAATCCTGCATTGCATTATGATCTTTCCACAGACCCACAAATGGGTGTTTTCTCTTATTAAGTTTCCCTGGGCTTTCAGCTAAAATGGAGTACTATTTTATAGAAATTCTTTGCTATTCCTGCTATTTTCTTTCATTCATTGCTTCACTTTCCTCTTCCCTAGATTTCTTTGAATTTCCTTTGATTTGGCCCCTTATCTTCTGAATTCACCAAAGCTGCACTTCCCAGTGTCATTAATCATCATTTCTTGTTGAAAATCTCAAAGGTTTTATTCTGTTTCTGTCTTTTTTTCACTCCAAATTACTTTAGATATATTTAAAGCTCTATCTTCATTTCATAACAAAGTCTTCAGCTCCAAGACTCAATAGAAGAGCAGACTTTGCTGCTATCTCTGTAAGAAATGTCCTTTTAACTTTTAAAATATCCCTTGTGCTATTTAGTCAACCTCAGGCACAATTGTTACTATTGTAAGATAGACCTCAGGCTTCCGCATTTGTATGTTCAGAGACTGGAGCAGTGAAGACATCATTACATTTATATAAATGACATTTATATTCCTGATATCCTGTGTTTTCTTTATTTCATGTCTCCTCACCACCCATCAGCATGACCAATTGTTCTCTACAGCAAGCAAGCCAGAACATTACACCTTATCTGAGTTACTTTTGTTGCTAAGACAAAATACCTGACACTCACCATTAAGGAAGGACAGGCTTATTTAGCTCACAGTTTGTGAAGGTTTTAGTCTATACTCTGCTGGCTCCAAGGCAGAGTTGTGCATGGCAGAGGGCAGCAGTTCACAGAGGCAAAAAAACAGCAAAACAGCAAAAAGAAAAAGATGCAAAGGTAGCAGAGAGCAAGCTTCTCTCTCTTGTACTGCATCCAGGCTGTCTACCCCAGGTCAGCTGTAGCACTCACACTCCTATTCCCAGCATTGAATCAGCTTTGGGAGGACAGTGAGACATAAACCGTAACACATGTCACATTGCCTTGTGTGCCATTTTCCTTACTGTGCTTCCCAGTTGTAATTAGATACTACAGCCTATGTGTTCATCACCAACAGTGGCTGCTCTGTCTGATACAGGAGTGGGTAGCCACATGAGGACATTGAGCACTTCAAGTGTGATTATTATTTATTACTTCCGGCATTTCTCATTGTAGCTACTAGCAAAGTTTAAGTAATATATGTACTTCACATTTTACTCTTATTGGTTGGTGCTCATATAGGTTAAGCTGCACAGTCAAAAACTCTTACCAATGCAACAGTTATAAGGTTTTGATTCTTCCAATTATGCCATGGCTATTGCCATGTCACTGTAAGTTCACCATTTATCCTTTCAGTGTAGAACTCAAGTTGAACAAGTAGGAGCTCATAGTCTTCCTGGCAGTGGGATACTGGAAAAGAAAACTCTGAGACCCTTGCACTGACAATAAAATGTCCAAATCTGGAGAATTCACCTTATATTCCTATCCCTGATTCACTGGTTAGATATAGTTACAAAATTAATCAAAGTGACCAAAGGTTCTAGAAGCATAGTACTACTATACATCTAGGAGAGAGACAACAAAACATTTGGCAAATGGCACTAATAAGTGTTGTGTAATCACTTATGGAGCTCTTTCTGATTGTGCTTTCCATTGATGATGTTACCTATACTGGAAAGTGTCCTCTTAATTTTTTCCCTCTAATTCACTACTAAGAAATGCTATTTAAGAATTACACCATGGCTTTTTAAATTTGTGATACTAGTTAGATACAATGCTTATGATTCTAAGTTTCTGATGAGAGCCTTGTCATTATTAAACAAGCCACAGAAAATTGTAATAGTTCAATTAAGTTTGTAAAAAATCTAGAAAACTAAACATTTTGATATTATCACTTATCTTCTTTGTACATAGATTGCTTTCTTTCTGCTTTTCTCCTTATTTGAAGATTGTATATTCTTCAGAATGCTAGAGATATATCTCCAATGTAGGAGTGATTTCACAGCAATTAAAATCATTATGAGCTGTAATCTCTAGAAGAACAGAGAGAACACTGAGGTGTCTGTTTTCCTCTGAGCGCAGGGGCATCCATTCTTTCTCTGGTACGTTGACCTTGTTAGAGTCACCTGTTTTTCCTGGAACATAAAACAAGTGATCTCATTTATGCAAGTTCGCCTGTGACTCGCTTAGAGAATCACTGTAAAATCCTACACAAGAGACTTCATTTCATGACAATGACAAAATCAGACTTTTTGAAATGATCTTCCAGATAGGTCCCTTATGACACAATTATATAGAGATCCAAGGAATGAAAGCAAACTTTTCACTGAACGATCACCAGTTCTGGACCCTAAGCAGTTAGACAAAAAGCATCTCTATGCCATGATGTAATAGGTAGAAAAATCACAGTTTATGAAGTCTCCTCATCTGCTCTGGAAAATGTACATGATTCTTACCTTGCAGCACTGTTATGTTTCTAACAGTCCCTGGCACACATAAATTCCACAGTAAATGCCAGCTATTATAAGAGAGCTAGAACACCATTTTATGTCTTAATTGATGGCAACTTACAAAGTGCATTACTTTTCACAGGCGGGTTTCTTTGCAAGTGAAGTACTGTCCTTATTAGTTGCATCTCAGCATCTTTCTCTTTCCCCCTCAGAATGTACAGCCTGTTCCAATTGGCCCTTGATCTTGAGTTTCCATGTGCCTTTACTCTGTGTTCTCAAACTCATTATGCAGACCTTTCATTTCATTTGTTAGAGGTTTTGTTCAAAGTGGTCCACCAGCTGAGCATCTGGCTATGGTCATTTCTCTGATTCTTTCTCTCCCATGATATTTTGCATATTCCACATTTATGGGATCTATTACCTATGTGTTTGAATTAGTATCTTGCATATGTGAATTTTGCTTTCAAAATCTTAAGGTGTTTATTCAACTAAAATCCCTGGAAAACACATCTAATATCAAATTCCCCAATTTTTAATTTCAGTTAAAATCTATAAAACAAGATATAAGTGCTGTGCTATTCTTCCTTTTCTATTTGTATGTTTGCCACACATAATTCCATTCATCTTGGAGAACTGGTACATACACACAATATCGTAAACATTGTACTTTCTTCTTCTAAAATTACTTCCATCTACAGATCTCCTTCCCATTTCCATAAAGTCTATCTCCCTGTTTCTTAACATCTACCTTTTAATTTATTCTTTTAACTACTATAATTTGGGTGTCTTATAAGAAAGGTCTGGTACTTAATTTTCTGTGTCTGATCTATTTTCCTACAAATGACTTTAATTTGTCCTTTTAATGACTGAACATTACTCCATTGTTTATATATACCACATTTTATTTATCCACTCAACAACTGATGGACCCATTAGTGTCTTTCAAAATTTAGCTATAATTATTACTTACAGATAAGAAGTATAGAAATAATGATGGTAACTACCTAAAGCCACACAAACAGGCATACCATGTCCAGAATTCAAATCGAAGTTGACACTTCTCACGTCACCTGTTATCATTCTGCCCAACCTTCATAAAATTCACTACCCTCTTTGACATTCAACATAACACTTTGATTCATGGTCTTGATTCCTAAATTTCAATTTTATTAATTATCAGTACTTATATTAGTGGACAATGCAAGCTGTTCACCAACTATAAAGTGTCAAAAACTTCGCTGCTGCTGCTGCTCTCACTCTCACTCCCTCTTCCTTGGCAGGACATCATATCCTATTTTGCCGGGCTGCATGGTCATAGCCTTGAGCTTCCTTCACATGGCCCACTGCATCCGCTTCTCTGTTTATTATCACTTGTGGTATTTTAGCTTAGCTCTGTTTTGAGGTGGCTTTCTACATCTATGAAATCTAACAGTAATAGTGAAATAGTGAATAGGTAACAAGATTGGAGTAAACGAAAAGAAGAGTAGAAAAGAAAAAAACAGCACAAGCATATGGTTAGTTATAAAGCTTACATTAGAGGACATCAAGTGATGAGTAGCACAAGACTAAAAAGGGTTTTGCTGTTGTTGTTTTGTTTTGTGTTTAGGGAACAGTCTACAGGGTATTTAGGGTCTCACTACTAGATCAGATTCATAATGATCTGCCTGTTTACAGTCTCCCATGAGCTGGAATTACAGGCACTCCACCACGCCTTATCTCAGTGGCTGTCTCAGCACACCCCTGGGGGCAGAGCCAGTACAGCAGGCCCTGGGATTGAACTCCTGGCCCCTGTGTCGGCTTGGAGGCCCTTTAATCCGCTGAGCTATTTTCAAGACTAGAAAGTTGATGTTGATCTTATTTACACTGAATATATTTGAAATGTAATCAAGTATGGGATTTAGTACTCTAAATAATAAATACAGAAATACAGAAAACAGTGCTTGCTAAAGTAAAACTTGTTAATGCACAAGGGATTCTTAGTGTGGTGAAAACATCCTACATTAATTTTATGACTTTTTCCATGGACAGTGAACACATTTGATTTGAGGTACAGCAGCAAACAGAACTCAATTATTGGCAGTGAGTATTCATTCAGCCAAATGTTCATTTTTCCTTACTCGTTTCAGACATCTAGCTTGAGGTGACATACTTAGTACACATACTGTGAAGAGAAAAGACACAAGTAGAGATGCACTAGTCTGCCTAGCCCACTGTGCACTGCGACTTGGATGCAATGAGCTAGAAAGTGTTACTGTACCCACAGAGATTGACTCATGCTTTGGTGATGGTGGAAAAGATTTCCTTTTAAAACTGATTTCGAACTTTTAATGCAAAACATTATATTTTAATATTATTTCTTCAGGAAACTTTTGATTTACCGTTTGTCCAAATAAGCAGGAAAACATAAGATCAAATGATAATGGCATGTTTTTCTTCAAAATAGGGAATTCATTTAAACATAGCCATAGGCGATCCAACTCTTAAGATATGGGACTGAGGAAGTCATCTGTAGAGTCATGTTTTAGAATCAAAGGGGCTCCACCACTGCTTGTGCATTCACAGGTCTGTGGCTAAACAGCCTGAGCGATGCCGTTGATTAGGTATGAGAAGCAAACTAAGCTCGATCTCGGATGGTGCCCTCTGTGTGGGTGTGATGAGCTCAGATATCTCCCTGTATGGGCGAGTCCGTTTTTTAAATCCTGGATGACCCTCCTGTCTCTAGGACTTGGAAGCTGACTGGATGCCTCAGCAATCACTGAGTTCCTCTGAGGCAAAGGCAGGGGTGACTCTTAGATTTCTCAGGTATCCTTATTATAGGGAATTCTTGAGATGGTTCATCTTCCCTGATTATGAGGGTTTGATTCTATCCTAATTGTGATTTTTATCTTCCTCCTCTTAGCCTCCATTTTCATTTCAGTTGTTGCAAAATAGGTAATGCTCATCAGTATTGTGGAGGGGGGGCAAGTAAATCTTCAGTTTTGGTTTTTCAAGTTGTCGAAAATAACAGAAGTTTTCTTGTATTTCTAAGGACTGCTCACATCCCATCATCTTTATGCACTTAGGAAAATACAAACACAGGTCTCTCACTTCAGATTCACCAAACTTAAAAAAAATCCAGTAGTTTATATAAACCCACATAGGAAAAAATAACTTTTGATTGATATTTCTTGTTTTACTGTGGAATTCTTTGCCCTAGTGTGGCGATGTCAAAGGATGGCCAGATGTCCTTCCACTGGGCTGCATCAGTGTTCTCTACTTTGATTTCAGAGATCGAGACACTTCTACTTTCACATTTGGATCTTTGACCCATTTGGCTTTAGTTTAGTACATGGATCTAAACGTAGTCCCCATAAGAAATGTGGGTCTACATCCAATCTTCTGCAGGAGGAACATTAGTTTCCCCACTACACTTTATTAGTGAGGCTATCTTTTTGTCCCCTTGGTCAAAGATCAAATATTTGAATGAATCAGTGTTAATTCTGCATCCTCTGTCGTTGTCCACTGATCTACATTTCTATTTTTGTGTTAGCACTATGCTATTTAATCCATTATAAGTGTATACTATAACTTCAAATCCAGGATTGTGGTACCTTCTGTTATGCTTACCAAGAATTGCTTTTGCTATATTTTGAATCTTTTAGTTCTCTATGAATTTCAGCTTTTTTTTTCATTTCCTTGAAGAATGTTACCGGAATTTTAATTGGAACTATGTTAAATCTGTCTATCAACTTTAGAAGCATGGCCATTTGAATATTTTACTTTTCCTTATCCAGGAGTGGAGGATATTTTTCTTTCTCTCTTTCTTTCTTTCCTTCTTTCTTTCTATCTATCTCATTTTTCACAATAATGTAATTTTTGCTGTTGTTGTTGCAGGGGGCTTTGACTTACTTTAATTCCTAAGTGTTTGCTTTTCTTTGGTACCACCGTGAATGGTATATTTTTTTCTAATTTCTTTCTAAGTGGGCTCATTATTAGTGTACAGAATTGTTATTAATTTTTATGCATTGATTTTCATATCCTTAAGTCTAGGAATACTTTTGGCGGAGTTTTCTATGTAGAGTCATATAAATAATGATCATTTGGCTTCTTCCTTTCCTATATTCCATTTATTTGCTTTTATTGCCTAATTATTATGTTGTGTTGTAGAAATGTTCTTTTCTAATGATGTCTAATTGTGCTTATATATGCCTCATGTATATGTATCTTAACATTTTCTCCATATTTATAAGGTTTTTTTCTATTCTTTCATTAAGGGCTTTTTTCATGTGTGTCTGCTATTTTCTGATTTTTCTCAATTTTGAATTTATCCTAGGATGGTCTTTGCAACATCTAGCAGCTGTTAAATATAATTTACATGTCATTTTGTTTTTAACATATATCTAATGAATTGGTCATGGACAATATTCCTGTCTTCTCATTTTGACTTTCTACCTCTGTTATTCACTTTTGCTGCCCATACTTTTGGTAGAAATTTGAATTTCTTTACTTTTTAAAATTCCTTTTTATGGAACTTATTTCTTTTCTGCACTGGTCGTTTATTTTTGCTTCACTTTATTTAGCTCAGGCAGTTTTTTTAAAAATTATTTTTAAGTTTCTTTTGTAGGCTCAGTGATCATTTTGTTTATCATGTCTATTGACTGTTTAGTTCTGTCTTCTTTAAACTCACTAAGCATTTGATTAGTCTGTTTTGTTATTCTTTTGTACAATTAGAATGTGAACTTTTAGCCAGGCATGGTGGTGGATGCTTGTAATCCTAGCACTTGGGAGGCTGAGCCAGGAGGATCAGTGCAAGTTCCAGATTATCCTACACTACAAAAGGAAGCTCAAGGCCAGCCTGAACTACATAATGAGACCCTGTCTCAAAAAGACAAAAAAAAAAGTGAGCTTTTGATTTTCTCACTTTGTGTGATGGTTTGTGTTTGGTTTTCCCCCATGGGCCAGCTTTTATAGTTTGTGATTAATTCTTTTTCTTTCTTTTTTTTTTTTTTTTCTTTTGATACTTCCAATTTATTAGCTTTTAATTTATTGTAAAGAGAATATAATGGGTGGACCTGATAACTCAGCAGACTAAAGCACCAGAGTAAAGTGGCTGGGGTTCAATCTCCGGTGCTGGCCTGCAGGGCACACTGAGACAGTGATTGAGACTGGGCATGGTCGCATGTGCCTGTAATCCCAGCACTTTGGGAGGCTGAAAGCAAGAGAATCACAATGATCCTGATCTACATAGTGAGATCCTGTAGACCCTGTCCTATATACAGAAAAATAAAAAAGAATATAATGATAATGGATCAGACTTTAAAAGTGGTACACACTTAGAACAATGCAAGAGGTATTCATATGTAGTTTTTGTATTGCATGGTGCTGTCTTCGATGTATCTGCTCAGATTGTAGATATTAGCATACAGAGTTAGTCAAAGTGAAACTTCTAAACATTAACTGCTATTTTCAAGAAACTAAAGGAAATTAGTGATATAATCATCTCAGCTATCCTGTATATATAATTACCTGATTTTTTCCTTATATTTCTTCTTTCATCTTCATTGTTTATTCTTTATATTTAGCTTCTTTCCATTGTACTATATCTATTATACCTTTCAGATTTTATTTATCCCTTCAGGTTCTTACACTAGGGAGACAATAGGATACCATTGCATGTAATTTTTGCTCATTTATTTCACTTATAAACATACCTTCTAGTTGCATCCTCTTACCTATAAAAGCCTCAAGTTTGTCTTTATAGCTGAGTAAAACTCCATTGTATAAAACTGCCACATTGTTTTTATTCACTCCTCAGGTGATGCACATTTTGCTTGCTTCCAAGATTTGCCTATGAAAAACTGTGTTACTATAAATATGGATGCATATATATCACTATGGTATGATGCTTTCAGTTCTTTTGGAATGGTTGGGTTGGTTGAGACCTCCAATCCTACTTTTTGAGGAGTCTCTACACTGATTTCCACAGTGGTTGTACCAGTCTAAATTACCACTAACAGTAGAGAAAAGTTTGCTTTTCCCCACAGCCTCTCCAGTATTTCTTATTAGTTGATTTCTTTATAAGAGCATTCTTTCTGGGGTGAGATGGTGTCTCATTGTTGTTTTAATTTTCATTTCTTCAAAGACTAGTGATGTGGAGCATTTTTTCATGTATTTATTTGCCATTTGTGTTTCTTCTTCTGAGAAGTATGGATTATTTTCAGATGCCCATTTTTGGATTGGATCTTTGAATTTGGGGGCCCAATTTTTGTTTTGTTTTGTTTTAGTTCTTTATATATTCTAAATAGAAGCCCTTTGTCTGAGTGATTATTGGTTAAGACTTTTCCCAATTCATGGGTTGTCTTTTTATTCTGTTGGTGATTGCTTTT
Source organism: Myocastor coypus (assembly GCA_004027025.1). Taxonomy (NCBI): domain Eukaryota; kingdom Metazoa; phylum Chordata; class Mammalia; order Rodentia; family Myocastoridae; genus Myocastor; species Myocastor coypus. Next base: position 16,831 of record PVJA010005167.1, on the reverse strand, counting down.
GATGCACAGAAACTTCTCAATAAGATAAGACCCCAGTTGTTGATTCTTTGAAGTTTTTCCTGCACAGATAGATAATTTTCATTCATGAACTCTTTACCTACCCCAATATCTTGAAGATTCTCACCTACTTACTCTTCCAATAGACTTTGTTTTTCTGTTTTAATGTTTAGATCCTTAATCCATTTTGACTTTAGTGCATTGTGATGGGCCTAGGTCTAATTTTAATTTTTTGCATGTTTTACTAACACCATTTGTTAAAAGACATAATCTTTCTTCCTGTGAATGTGTTTGACCCCTTGTCAAAGATAAGGTGCCTAAGTGTGTTTTGGTTGTATCAGTGTCTTCCAATCTGTTCCATTGATCCTTGTGCCTGTTTTTCTTTTCTTTTTTTTTTGTTCTTTCTTTTTTTTTTTTTGCCAGTACCATGCTGTGATTAATTCTTGGTCCAATGCTGGGATTACAGGTGTGAATGTTACCTACCCTGGGGTGGATAATCTGCAGACAAATATAAGGAGAAGAGTCTAGCTAGCTGCCTTTGCAGCTCCTGCTCCTTCCTTTCCTCTTTGCTATTTTCTACCACCATGATCAGCTGCCCTGATTGTGTGCCACTCTGCCTTGGGGCCAGCTGAATATGGACTGAAACCTCCGCTAACCATGAGCTAAGTAAACCTTTTCTTTAATTTTGGATGTTGGGTATTTTGTCTCAGAAATGAGGAAAGAGTAACTAAGACACCTTGAATGACCCATGGATCAGCTTTGTGGAGTTAGAAGTTTTGAAAGCACTTTGTTGTCTTCTCATCGCCCCTCCCTTTTTTCCTGTACTGAAGTTATATGGTGATTATAGTGGAAAGCTTTGTTACTCGTATGAAGCTCTCTGATATTTGGTTTTCAAGATGTGCTCTGGGTTGGCCTTTGATTATGTCCCAGTATCAAACCATCCTCATTTATATGGGAAGGGAGGCTACAGTATATATGGCATGGTACTCAGTCTTCCAGGAATGGGCCACAATATTTCTAATGACAGTGCAATCCAACTGTTGACATCCTGAGAAAACCAATTAATAGCAATGACTGTACTACCTTGGCTATAATAATAAAATCAGTAACAATAGTAGGGTCAAAGACAAACTGAATATCGGCATACCCCACTGACCAATAAGAATACTACTCAGAATCATAGAAAAGAAATCTATAATAATAACACAAACATTAAAACAAACCAGATATTGATTTACAGTAAATATTCATTGAACAGAACAAATTTATCTCCATTAACAATAGGACTATATCCAAAAGTAATAATGTCAAATTAGCTATCTATCTAAAATTTAAAAGGCTGCTAAATATAGGGGGACCAAGAATTGATGAAATAAAATTTAGAAATTCAATCAATAGAAGATGAGAAGGAGGAGCGAAAAGCGAGGTAGGTCATCCAAATTGATTGTATGAGAAAACTTTCACAGAAAAAAAGCAAATGATCAAAGTAAACGAAATTGACAAGGAAAATGAACAAAGACAGGAAATTATGGAGAGAAAGGAAGAAAAATGAAAAGGAAGGAAAGATAGATGCAAAGAAGGAAAGAAAGGAAGGAAGGAAGGAAGGAAGGAAGGAAGGAAGAGAGAAAGAAAGAAAGAAAGAAAGAAAGAAAGAAAGAAAGAAAGAAAGAAAGAAAGAAAGAAAACCAGAAAGTAAGGAAAACATAATCCTCCTTCATGGGTGGTGATGCTGGTGGTGGTGGTGGTGGTGAACTGATGAAACAGAGATAAACAATTACAGTATTAAAAAAAATATTTAGTCAAAAAAAAAAATGTTCCCATACCTTGAATGAATGGTTTCTTTACAAGAGCTGCAGTCTTGGAAACAAGTCACAATATTCTCTGCCTAGTTTTAGGGCCCTGGGCTTGAGAGGTGCCTTCGCTGCCCCAGGGTGGCTCTTGCCACTCACCCATACTATGGTAACTGCCCCAGCCCAGAGTCTTCCTGCTTACACTGGTAGATCACACAAGCTACCAGCCCTCTGATCTCTGCTGGGTGTAGGCCATGCACAGAGGTGCACGCACACTGTTGTATGTGTGCTGTGGTGTTACATCAGTGTCTCTAGGCCTGGTTTCTCATTCCAAGGCCAAGACCCCCATCCCTCCTGGCCTGACTGTCCACATCTCAGTGGGTCTATATATAACCTGTATGCTAAGGAAAGCAATCTCCCATGGTTGCTTCTCACCCAGTAACTCGGGGATGGTGCTCGTAGAACCTCTGAAGCTGCTGGTCATGCGTACACTTTTCTCCTTAGTCTGATGCTCCAGTGGCTCACATGCTGTTAGGGGGAATTGGCTGAGTCCAGGACCAGATTAGATGGGTCCACACATCAGTTCTAATGTGCCAGAGGAAGCAACATACAGAACTGTCTTGGAGCTGGTGATGGTCACAGCTAAGTGGTCACTGACTGGAGGCTTTCCATCTTAAACAGGGACAGGAAGGGCAACTGTGTCCTGTTCTCAGGGTATGGGAACTGGAAACATTTGGGGCATAGCAGTAATGAGTGCAAGGTATCCTGCAAAGCAAATGTCTACTTTTATCCCTTATTAATAACTGTATTGAGCTGGGTGTGGTAGCGCATGCCTGTAATCCCAGCACTTGGGAGGCTGAGGCAGGAGGATCAGTGTGAGTTCGAGACCAGCCTGGGCTACAAAAGTGAGCACAAGGCCAGTTTGAACTGCATAGTGAGACTCTGTCTCAAAAAGATAAAAAAAAAAAAAAAAAAAGAATAACTATACTTTTTGTTTTTGACTTTTTGATGCATATTTTAAGGTACTGTTTTGAAAATGACTTCAGGCTGTTAAGATTGACTCGCTGATGTGAAACTAAAAGTTTTCCTACCTTCACATCATGAACTTTCTCTTTGCCTCCTTTACCCTGCCCTTTCCCTTTAAGAAATTAATTGAAGATGTGTCCTTGTGAAGAGTGACTGTACAAAGAGATCCATGCATGCACAGATTGGCAAAGCCTCCCAGTATAACAGCGAAAGTGTGGACTTATAGATCAGTTAGAGAACTAGGACCTTGGATGGAAGGTGTAGAAAATAGAGATTAACTATAAATTTTACATAAGGATTTGCAACTTGGAGAAATTGAGAATATGATAAAAACATTTGGTACAGGGTTAAAATGGAGGATTTATATATAAATTAGCCTCAGAATGTATTTTCCAAACCGGATGTGGTGACACATGCCTATAATCCCAGCATTCTAGGAGCTGAGACAACAAGATTACTGCATATTCAAGGCCAGCATAGGCTATGTGGCAATGCCTGGCCAAAAAATAACAAAACTATGTTCCTTACAGAAGCATTGGGGTAATTAGGTTACATATAGGGGATAAATATAACCTTAATATGATCCTCCCAATTACAACAAGCTACCTTTTCATCATCATTTTCATAATAATATTTATATTATTTGAATGTTTGGGACTTATCTATGTAAATATAAAGATAATTTCAAATCTGTCAAAATTTTAATTTAATAGAAGAGAAGGTGAGCATAGGATTATTATTTTTCCTTCTACAAAATAAGTAGTCAATGTATATTGTCTTTGCTTTATGGAGCTTGAAATGAACATTTCACTGTGTTCTTTGCAACATGAAATGACAAAAGTATTAGCTGAAGGCCTGAGGATAACCAGCTAAACACTTGCGGGGTGGGAGATTGGCTTTCCGAGAAAAGAGACAGAGACAGTAAACTCTCTGATTCTTTGCCTATCTCAGATTGTCTTTATTCTGCCTTCGTTTTCTCAGTTGGTAGTTTCCTTGTACTCAGACACCTTTCTAAAGGCATTGCCCACTGCTTTAAATTCTAGCTCCATTTGTTTCCATACATTCGGAATTGATGGAATCTGGTGTAATTCCTGTTCCTTCATTGGTGCCTTATTTATTCCCTTAACAAAAGAGTTTGTGATCTCATCTTTGATCTTGTTAGTTTTCTCAGAGTTGTATGTATTCTGCATTGTTTTTTATTCTTCTTGTTGAGCACTTGATTGACCCTTGCAATCAAAAAACTGTATTTTTCACTCAGGGAAAAAGGTCTTCCAATATTAATTTGCTTGTTTTCTCCCTGGAAGCCTCCCCTTAACCTCTCACTCTTAGACTGTGGTTAATAAGTTACTACACTTCCTTGTTAGGCCTTCTGAAAGAAATACTTCTTATTCATCTTTTAAATACGTCTGTGACTTTTCTATGATAGTTTCTTAATTTGGGCTTTCATTTCTTTTATGAAATTTATATTTTCAAAATTTTGTTTTTCTTTCCTAAGAGCCCAATCTTTGTCTTTTATTGCTCCATTTTTTTTCACTGAATCTTCTTGTTTTATGCATGCAGATTCTTCCCCCATCTTTTCTAACTATACTAATGAAAAACTCAAAACTTTTATTCTGTTCTCTAATTTTTAAAAGTCTCTCTTCTGGCTAGAGAGATAGCTTATTGGCACAATACCTGTCTGGCAAGGTGCAAGATCCTGAGTTTGATTTCCAGAACCCCAAAAATTATTTAATTAATTAAATTAAAAATAAAAAGAAATTTCTCTTAGAGTTGACATATTTGCATTTTCTGTTTATTTAGTTTTGCTCCCCCACCACATGCACAGACGCGTCAATTGCTCTCCTCAAATAGCCATTAAACACTGAATACATTTCAGAGGTAGAAATGGGATGCATAAAACTTTCCTCAAAGCCCTGTAGATGTAGCTCGCATTCATCATTCACTTTATTTCTATGGTGAAGAGGCAAGAAGCTAAACCGTTATACTCAGGAAAGATGAATGTCAGGCTTTGTGTTGTCTGTACATTTTCTTTGCAAATAAATATTCTAAGTTTTATTTTGTTTTGTTTCAACCTGGTGTAAGCAGTGTGTTATTAAGTAAATTGATGGATTGAGTCTGGGCTACTATTTCATGATTTAAGTTTAACTCTTCTTTTTCCAAGCTGTTTCATGTCCCAGCACTGGTAGGATTTATAAAGATTTATCTTTTGTATTTAAAAATAGTGCTACTATAGGTGCTTATTATTATTCTAATAATGGTTGAAAATATATGGCATGTCTTTTACCCTCTACCTCTCAATAATTATAGAATGCATGCTTTCATCCAAGTCCTGTTACTAATGTATCTTTTCAATTCTGACTAATGCTCCTAAATTTCCAATCTCATCTTGTCTTTAATCTTAGTACACAGTAGGTGACTTAATAAGAAGTACTGAAGACACACTATTCATTTGCAGCATTTTATGTAACTCTCTTGTTCCCTTTTCTTTATAGAAATCAGATGAACATATGACATGGATTAATTATGTTCTATTTCAGGACAATATCCTTGGATATTTTTTTCTTTCACATTGAAGTGACAGAAAAGTGTATCTTCAAATCCCTGCTCTTCTTCTTGAAAAAAGTTGCTTTTCTAGCTTCCAGCTAATTCCGTAACATATGCTCTGATTTTCTAATTTGTCTATTAGCATAGCATTAGCAATGTTCCACAAAGTTAGCAAAAATGGATGTGCTGCTAATGAAGTCTGTCACTTGAAGGCAGGGTTTCCCTGGCACAACTTAGGAAAAACTTTGAGCTCTTTCAAGATAATGATTATTCTCAGCAATGCTCTGCCTTCGCAAAGCAGCATGTAAATCTCTGGTGTATACTTATGAGCATATTTATTGTAGTTAAACACTTCCTGAGCAATTGCCTTAAAGATTTGTGATGAGTCCAACAGTGTCTCTTGTGTGAAAAGTTTATCAGAAGAGAGAAAGGAGAGCCTAGTATCACCTTATGTTTTAAAATTGAAGAATAAAAGCACATTATAAGTTAAATCTTGAGGTTTATTTTATTTTATTTTATTTTTGAGATGGGGTCTTTGTAATTCCGATTGGCCTTGAACCCACAATGTTCTTCTTCTCTGAGCCTTCTTATTGATGATATTCTAAGCATCCACCACACCCTCCTTGAGTTGAATTCTTTCAAGAGTAGTTAAACGTCTCTTAATTGCTGAAAATAAAACTTCCTTAAAATACACTGTGATTCCTAATACATATCATTACAAGTATCGATTGAACTGCAAATGTATGCTAAGTCACTATGTAGAAGGAAGCAATATAATTATGGAGAAAATAGATGCAACTCTTGAAATTTAGAGACAAGCGAAGTACAGCGTAAGATAAGAACAAAATATTATTTAGAGTGGAATGGTAGAACAAAATATTATTTAGAGTGGAATGGTAGATGCATGAGAATTAACCATGTCTGGATTGATGAAGGTCAGGAATGATATCATCATTGAAATAGCAATGATATATAGAACTTATCCAACCATTTAAGAGGTTAGTGTTTTATGCTCGGCACGAATATTTTGATGCATAGATATAAACATGTTGTAACTGAGCAGCAAAATGATATTCTGAGTCACTGGAATAATTATTTGAATTGAGGGTAGTAATGAGTGATGTAGTATGACAGTTCACCAAATTATTATAAACACATTATCTGTATGTAGGGATCCTTTATTTCCACATTAGTAGAACATCCATTCATTTTTGGACAGCATGATGTGTGTGTGTGTGTGTGTGTGTGTGTGTGTGTGTGTCTGCGTGTCTGCGTGTGTGTGCAGGGCAGATAGACAGACAGACACAGAATCAGAGAAAATCCATTTGGTTCCTACATAGAAATGGTTTGAAGGGAAGCAGTGTGGCAAGGCGGGGGGCTGAGGACTACAGGTTTACTCTATTTGTGTTAAAGATAAAAAGCATAAACAAAGGAAGATGTAAGATGTCATAGCACTGATCCATTCTAGTAGATGAGTGAATATATAAAAATGAGGAAAAAAAAAAAAAAAAAGTAGAGACGCACCGTAATTCTAGCATGGGAAACCACGTGGCTGTGCATCTCATTCCCATCAAAGTAAAAACAATGAAAAAATTAGATATAAAGAGATTTTTCTGAGACACATTTTGTTTGAAGTACTCATAAGGAATCCAAATAGAAATATGTAGTAGGTGGTGAGAAAATATATTGTAAAAAAAGATTTGCCCTAGTTATGTAGATTGGGAAATTTTCAGTATGTGAAAGGCAAATAGAACCAGGATTTGTCATAATTCAGACAGAGTGTGATGAAAAGGGATAGAATCCAGAAGAGAAAATTAAGGGACCCAACACAATGCAGATGCAAGACTAAAAAAGCTCTAGAGGTAGAAAGGGAACAAGAGGGAATTGTTTCAGATGCTAAGAAAATGAAGAAAGAGGGAGAATGTTAATCAACTTAAGCTGGTATAGACCAGTGAACGAATAGAGCTTGTCTGCTAGATTTGGCAATGAGAAGGTCACTGAGTATGCTACAATTTTTTTTTTTTTCAAAACTGAGGGGAAGCTGCAGAAGTAGTCAAAAAGTGGATATTGAAGCAAATGTTTGAAAGACTTATCACTCTACGAAAGCATGTGAAAATTGACTTCCTTTGAAGCCCAGTCAAGGGGAGAATATAGATTAAGCTAGATGGATAAATAGATTAACTTTAAATAAAACTTGAGGCTTTCTTGCATGAGTAAAGATAAAAGAAAAATACTTATAAATTACATTCCACTAAATCTGAATCTCTGAATATTCCTCAGTATAGTTCGAAGATTCTACTGTATTTATTCTCTTCAGTATGCACACATATTATAAGCTTTAGCAGTTGATTTGTGCCTCTTAAGCTATTATTATTCAAGTGACAATGGAATGATAAAAATTCCCAGTATCTTTCCTTCAGACATACTTTTTCTTATGGATATAAATTGCATCAGCATCCACACATCTTCTAGGTCTTGAAGGAAGAAGAAAAATAGACATGCTTTAATTGAAGAACAGTATTATTTCCTTGTAAATACTACTTGATATTAAAATGTAATATCTATGCCAAAAATACAAATTAACAAATTTAAACATAAAATACTAATGAAATCTTTTATCACAAACTTTTTGCTTGCTTCCTAGAGAAACTTTGAAATCTTTTCAGAAATTCTCCCTGCGTTAGTAAGATTTGTGTTTTAGGCAGCTTCTCTTACGTTGAGACACTTGTTAATTACATCTGGAGTTTAGAACCTTTGTTTGTTTATTCCCTCATTTTTATGGCCTGCTCAGCCCACCCCGAGGGCAGGGCTGGCGCAGCACATGGTGCTGCGGAACGAACCACAGTCCCTGAAGCTGCCCAAGCTTTCCCAAGCAGGGGCTATAGACCACTGAGCCATCCTGCCAGGCCCTACATCTGGAGTTTAAAAGACTGGCATTACTCAGTTTTTTCCTGGGTACAGTTACTATTTTCTCTCATCACTATCTCAGTAGAAATCAGTGCAAATCTCCTTAAATCCCCTTGTTTTAATTCCGCAGACCACCATCAACTGATATTCCAACTCTTTTTCAATCTAAACTACAACCTTGTAAAGTTTTTATTCACTCAACAGGATTACAGCCCATAGGTTGAGTGAGACACTTCATCCTAATTAGTTCCACAGATGCCTTTCTTCTAAAAAGGAAATAGTTTTTATTCTACCTTCAGAAGAATATTTTTGGGTCATTATCCCTTTGATAGATGAACTTATTGCAGAGTTAGGGTTTCCCTGAAGGGTCTCTGTGATGCACAAAAATGCTGTGTTATAACTTTTGATCCATGATGGCCCTAATTTGTTCAATTTATCCAATATTATATCCAAATAGGCAGTCCTGGATCTCCAGTGAGCTGCACCGATGCTTCTTTGTTGATTTTATGTACGTATTTTTCCTCAGGTTGCTACTAAACAAAGATCTTCTCTTCACATGAGGCATTATGTGTCAGCTTTTAGAGAATTAGATTGTTTATGGTGTTGGTGTGCGAGTAAAGTACTTATAGACAGTGGATTAGTGGTTTGAATTCTTCTCAGACTGCAGGCAATCAGAAGTTGTTAGCACTCCCTTGAGATCTATATAAAATGAAGGTTGTTTCATGGCACTTGTAGTACCATCAGGAAGGGGTTTGATGTCTAGTGTAGCAAGCTGGAATGGAAATCTTGGTAAAAGAGACCAGATGTCTCCATAGCTTATAAGAACAAATCTGAATATATGTGAATTATTTCCTTAAAGCATCGTCCCTGGAGGAGTGTGAAGGTATCTCATTCCCTCTTTTCCATCATTTTCTCCAAATACATAATTTTCAATTTACTTTCTTATGTACAGCAGTCTCCCCCAACACTAGGAAGCCTGAATGATAATTCAGACTCAGCTATTTTCCTTGTTGAAGACAAAGGACATGCATGTCAAACACTGTGGTTCTGCTCTTAATCTCTGCTGTGCGACCAATATAGATCTCAGAGCCCACCAGTTTTTAAGTGGTACTGTAATTTTATCCTGCCTCTCTGAAATAATGGTGGGTCAAAATAACAAAATTCTTTGGGAATATTTGACTAAGGTGACTATTACAAAAGAATGTATAAGATGATTCTGAAATAAAGCTTTTATCTATAAATCATTTATTTATTTATCTATCTATCTATCTATCTATCTATCTATCTATCTATCTATCTATTTATTTATTTATTTATTTGGTACAAGATCTTGCTACACAGCTTGGACTCATAGTGACCCTCCCATTTCGGCCTCCCCAGCATGGGGATTAGAGGTATGGGCCATCAAGCCTAGTTTTAGTCAACACACCTGGGAAACCTGGGGCCAAATGGCAATTGGTACCAGGGATTGAACGAGGCAGGCACTTAGACTGCCAACCTATCTATCTGGCCCTGTATATCAAAATTTTGCCTAGACCTGCTGTGCCGGCCCCACCCCTAGGGTGCATGCAATTGAGACTGGGGGTGATGGTGCACACTTGTAATCCCCACTCTTGGGAGGCTGTAAAAAGGCAGATCACTGGGAGTCCATCTAGTAGTGAGACTCTGAACACCCTGTAGACCCTTCCCTAAAATAAAAAATAAAAAAAACCTAAATAATGTATATCTTGATGTAATAAAAAGGTAAGATGTAAAACAGGGAAGTCGGATTAAACTGCAAACTGGAATAGTTACATGAGCTGGTTTAAGCAATGCTTCTCAGACCATGCAACACTTCTGGAGAGGCTACAGAAACAATGCCATTTGCCTGTAGGAGCAATGGTCGGTGCATTTTAAAACTATTTCTCTATGTAAATTCAGTTTGGGACTGAACCTTAGGATTTGATGTTACTGAAGCAAAGTTAAACTTCTGTTCTTTTTAACCAAGTCTCACAAAGATAGGTGTTTGATATAAGGATCTTGTATGCATATATACTCTGATACATATCTGTGAGTGTGTGTGAAATGAAATGGAGACTATATGAAATAATTTAGATTTTGCCATGCACAATGCCCTCCACTGTGTTCCATTGTGCTCTATTTATACTCTATCTCATGTATTTCATCCAGGATGAATGAGTCAAATACTACAGTTTGAAAAACACTGATTTACTTTCATTGAGTATTATAAATATGTATTGCTATATCATATCCTTGATATCCCAAACATTATTCCTTAAAAGACATGTTTATGCTTTGTAAACATTTTTTTGACTACTACTAACTCTGTATTTCTGTTACACTGAAGGCATATGTTCTAGGTGAAAGCTATGAATACATTTTATCATCTTCACAGATTGAATAGTGAATCGCTACTCACTTTTCACACAACTAGATAGTACATTGTATAGTGTATGTATATAAAGTAAACATCAATATCTTATTTTCAGTGATACCTATTTGGTATCCAAATAAATAAAAACTATTTCCTCAAGCATTATTATAAAATATATGGTATGAATACTCTTTAACAAAAACAAAGAGCAAACATTTCAAACTTCAGTTAGACAATGGTTGTCTTTTAACCTTATATGTATACTTAAATATACTTGCATTTTTATACAGAATTTTCATATTTAGTGGCCATATTTCTGTGTCAATAAGCAGCCTTTCATTTTATATCAAATTTAACTTCCCTTTAAATGGAAACATACTTTCTGTTTTTATTAGACTAACTTTTTTAACAGAAGGATGCTAAATCATGCACAGATTATTATAACAATTGTCTGAGCTGGTTCTTTATATTCTTACTTGACTGGGGGTGGTTAATGCATCTTTCTGAACAACATTGAGCTAGCTGACAACATTAATCCTTAGGATTTTAAGGATAAGCCAATCCTGTGTAAATTACTCTGGATTTCCTGTGCCTGAATGTCACATAGCATTGCTAACTGTATTACAGAAATCACTTACCAAGTCTTTCTTAAAAGCTCACCTTGCCCAGTGGGCTGTTCTTGGTGACATGACCCTATCTTCTGCTTCAGTGATGGCTTCCACAGGTCACCTACAACTGATGACTTTGAAAATACAGGAGGTGCTGAGGAGATTACGAGGATCCATCTCATTGAATTAGACCCCGGAATGCAGAAAGGTGTACTGAATTCTGTAAGTTCAGCCAAGATATGACTTTTAAGTCTCTGCTGAACTTGTCTACATGTTGACTCTCCTGTACAAGATTTATTTTTAATAATCTTTGAGATTTTTGCCAGGTAAAATATGAAGTCAAATTATTTTTATAAAAGATGGAAAATATTATTTTAAACATCGATATTCAGATATTTAACACAAAAACAGCTGTACCAGATTTCACAGACACGGTTAGATATGGGATGCAGTGTAAATCATGTTCTGATAAAGGACACAATTAAGCATAGGTGAATGCTATCAAAGGAGGACTTTTTGTTGCTGTTGTATCCTGTTCCCATCTTTAGGAAGAACTCAAATTCAGGAAAAGCACAAGAAAGTTTGCAGAAACAGACTTATATTACCTCTTCAATGAGAACTATGTGAAAATTCATCTCACATTCCCCTGTATTATGAACATCCCACAAAATTTGTGAATAACTGGAGAGCCATCACATAGGACCTTAGTATTAGACACATGACCTAATACCACTGAAATAAATTGATCTTACTAAAAATTTTGAAAACCCAAGCTGGGCGTGGTGGCGCACACCTGTAATCCCAGCACTTGGGAGGCTGAGGCAGGAGGATCGATGTGAGATCAAGACCAGCCTGGGCTACAAAAGTGAGCTCAAGGCCAGCCTGAACTGCATAGCAAGACCTTGTCTCAAAAAGACAAAAAAAAAAAAAGAAAACCCTCGTGACTCATGAACTGCTTTGAAACTTGAAATGCTTTTTGAGAATATTATGTAACTGCTTTTTAATTTTACTGGCAGACATTAATTGCAGAATGGTGAGTAAATGTACCTCTGATTTCTATTGGTTTGTGGAAATGAATACTGAATACTAAATTGATCAGTCAGACGTAGGTCTAATGATCTGAACAACTACTTTGAAGATAGTAATATGAATTATATCAACTATTGTTAATTTAGTATCACCTTGTTTTGAAATTCTGTATTATTTTTATAGGGTCTGCCTTTTGTTTTTTCTGTTTTAAAATCAAAAACAGAAAAAAAATAATACAGAATTGGATTTGAACAGTAGAAAATATTAGGGTACTATCATGAGATGTCTTAGACACTGAGAAGTTTTGATTCTTTAGACTATGCACCATAATCTTGTCATTTTTGTGAAGTCATCCAAGAAATCATTTTATTTAATTCTCTGACACTGTTTCATGCTTTTCTCCTTGTATATCAGATGTCATAGACTTGCTCATCACAAATATCTTATAGATCTAGCCAGATTTTTTCTTTCATTGTATGTCACCTTATCTGAAATAAAAGAGACTATTTTGATTCTGCTAACCTTGTCTACTTAAGCCCCACCCTCATTTATACCTTTAACAATAGAGAAATTGCAGTTTTAGATGAGCTGGAGTTGTAGAAACGAGGTGAGGTGACTTTTCTTCAGAAATTAGGGCAATGTTGGTACTGTAGTGATTTCTAGGGTTGCACCAAGTTTTTCCATCACAGATAGAGCAAAAATTAGAAGGATCATCTGGAAAATAAGCCAACAAGATACACAACTTGGTGCTAACTTAAACTAAATGCAGGTGTTCTGAGCATTGCTAATGTCTGTATATTGAATTCTTTAAATTGGTTGTACACACTTTGTCATTTAGTTAATACATTAGCTTTAAAAAGCTTAAAAGCTAGACTAACTGTTCCATAATTTAAAAAGTATTTTGTTTGATATAAATTCTTTTTCATGATCTCTGCTCTTACAAAAGCTCATAATAGTGCCCTGAGGATACTCCATATTTAAAAACATCCATTTGTCTTTTGCATGTATTCTGCATCTCATAGAATGGGATACTTACATATTAAGACTTTCATAATTTTGTTTCCCAGCAAAAAGCTTTATATGCATTAAAATGAAATTGTTTCTAAAGGCAAGCAGGCTGAGGGTGATGATGACCCAGGGGCTGAAGCCATTTGTCTGCAAACCTCATCCGGGGCACTCACAGCCCACATGGCCACTGGTCAGGCTATATCCCATCTCCAAGATGGTTTTGTCATTCTTATAGTGCTACCAATTGTGTTTACTTTTTCAGAATCCTGTGAGCGCGAACAAGGCCTACATTGTGTATGAAGTGTTCAGCGAATGGCTACAGTGGCTGTCATTATAGTATTGTTCATTTCTTTAAATGCTCTGTATTGAGTCCCAAGGCACATATTAGTAAATAGTAGAAAACTAGTAAAATACATACTGTATATCTGTAGAGATAGAGAATATTCTCTGTAAGTCAGCCAAGAGATGACAGCTGTTAAGAAATTGATGATTATTTCCCCAGAAAAGAGAAAATTACTCCTTCCATATTGAAATTGACTCCCTGTAGAAAATGTGTGCTGTGATACAAGAGAAAATCTCTGCAAGACTGTGGGCAAAGTTCCCTGGAGAAGAAATTCATTTTCACCTTCACAAAAATATGGAAAGTCCTTTTGAAGGGAATAGTCTGAGCTGACCACCAGGGAAGGGAGAAAGTTAGCTATTGAGATCAAACTCTTAATTAACAGGTACCAGGTCAGAAGACAGTAAGATTGCTTTAATTAAACCACAAATTTTGAGCAACTGTTGTCCATTAAATATGCCATAATATCTTGAGAAATTTTTTTCTACTTCACCGTATCTATGTATCATATCACAATGGTTAGTAGGCAAGAATTAATATAGGATTCTCTAGTTTGATCAATAAACATCTTTAAATGGTACCATGTATTCATAGTTGTATGACAATGCTAATGCTTTATCTTACTTCTATATTTATATGAAATACTGCAGTGTGAAAAGCATACCATATTTTTGATCTCAATGAAATATATATAGGAAATCTTACTTAGATCCTGTAACTAAAAATATCACCATAGAAATTGGTTAAAATGCTTATTTTCAAGTTTTCCCTTAAAGCAGTTGAATATAATACTGCTTTTTCATAAGATTCCCAGATAATTCAAGGCACGATACAGGGTCAGAAACATTGAATTAGATCATAAATTCATTCTTAATTCTGAAACTCTTTCTTCCTTCAAACTGTAAAGTTCTACCATAATCTTTGCAAATCCATATTCCAATGTAACAGAATCATAGCATTCAACTAGTACATTAAAACCATAACTCTAGATAAAAGAGAATTAATTACCTGTGGATATCTGTAAAAGAGAAGTTGTTTTTCTCTTTTATTATTATTTTGAGCCAAGTACTAAGATCCAAGGAAATACCAAGAAGGATCAAAAATGTGAAGTGCTGTTAACCTGAACAGGAATTTAAATTGTCCTGTGTAGGGCCAGAAAAAATTATTAGGGCACATGAATAGAATTTACAGGAAGAGAGATCTTGATGCCAAACAAGTGATATGTATTATGCTTATGTTCAAATGTGATACATTTCCTCATCAGTGGTACCTGCTCATCCCCCCTGCACATGAGGGGTCTACACAAGCACCTGTCAAGGGCATTGCTCAGGTGCTGGAAATGTAAGAGACTTGAACCAGAAGACCATTGAGAAATGACCTTATAGGTTGCTTTCATTTCTAAACTTGTAGGATCTGTCCACTCCAGGACTAACAAATACCTGTGAATAATTGCATATATGTGACAAGTGAAAAGGGAACTGTTTGAGTGAACATAAGTAGTGGTTAGGTTTAACAACTAATAAGAATAATCAGCTACACAGCCTGTGCAGATTTAAGAGGCAAATTACATGTTTAACAAAACCCACTAACAGAGGTGCTCTTAGTTATTTTGTGAAGACTTGAAAATTCATTCATTGGGCCCTCTGCTGGCTGATTTGCAGGGCAGTGTAGATTTTAGGTGGGAGAAGAGAGTGATTCTTCCCCTGGTAATAATGCTAGTGAATAATTGTACAGGGTAGAGAGGCAGTGAGACAGCACAGAAGTGAGTTGATTAAGACTCTCAAGAGAGCTGAGACAGAGGGCCGGCCAAATAGCTCAGCAGACTAAAGTGCCTGCAAGCAGGCACAGTGGCCAGGGGTTCCAGCCCCAGGCATGCCATACCGGCCCCACCCCCACCCCCACCCCCGCGGGCGCCCTGAGAAGGCAATTAAGTCTGGGCATGGTGGCACACACGTGTAATCCCAGCTCCTTAAGAGCCAGATCTAGTAGTGAGACCCTGAACACCCTGTAGACCCTTCCCTAAAATAAGAGAGATGACACTCATTTGACTTTCAGAAATTTTTGCTATTTTATGGAAAAGGGTAAAATACAACTTCATGACAAAATATTAAGGGAACAATATTTCGTATGTTACATGTTATCTAATGGACTCGGAGACACTAGTAGTATAATTCACTTGCATTTTTTTCTCTTTTCCTTACTGTCCCTTCCCCTTTCACCTATTCTAGTTCCTTTTTTCTTTTGAAAAATTTCTTCTCATTTTATAATATTTAATTGCACATTTTAGAACTTATTTACTCTTTCAGTTTCTCATGCCAGGACAACAGTACGATGGCTACACACGCGAGTCTGGTTTATTTCACTTATGAGTATAGTTTCACGTTGCATCCATTTACTACAGAAAGCGCACGTTTATTCTTCTTCATGGCAGAGTAGTACTCCATCGAATAAAAATAGCACATCTTTTTAATCTATTTCTCAGTTAATGGACATTTGTGTTGTTTCCAATTGATCAATTGCATGGTAACACTAGCAAATAGCTTATTCATGAGTTTTGATATTTAAAGCAATGTTATTTTTCTAAAAGTTTGACTAACAATTAGAATTTCATGATGTTTCCAAATAGTATAGTGAATGATGTCACGGATTTCCTAAGAGAAAAATAAAAATTAATTCTAATAGTTTTAGGAAGGATATACCTCTATAGATAGCTTCTTTGTATAGTTCTCTATTGTCAGAAATCAGTTTGTTTTAGGATAGAGTAAACAATGAAGTTTAAATCCCTGTTGTTATCAAGATGCAGTGTTAATAACAAGGAGGAAACCAGTCACACAGATGAAAAGAACTTTACTTTTGAATATTTCCATCATCCATGGATGCATTGTATCTGTTCTTGATATGATTTTTTTTTCATTCAATCTCACAACATCATACAACTCAGAAAACATTTCTGCTGGCTTCAATCATTTTTTTAACTTTTTTATTGTTTAAATTTAACAATGGTTATATTACATATTTTCATCATCAGATCAGTTTAGATTAATGCATATAGGTATATAAGATTGATCAAGCAATTAAACATTAACCTTTCTAAATCAACATTACTTTTTTTTTTCTTTTCCCCTTTCTTTTCTTTCAAAGTTGACATATTACATATTGTCCTCACAATTGTTCTACAGAGTACAGTGTGTGGGCATGACCCACCTCC